>JALMQS010000078.1:2856105-3025851 GCA_024734495.1 Forficula auricularia
ATAGCCAGCCTGACATTCCTCAGGAACTGTCAAGAACGTTTGACAGCTACCACCAAAGAAGTTTAGGTATTATAAGTTTCCGATATTTGATTCGATCGCTAATCGAATGCAGATGATTTTTGTCAAATATTAAGTGAAAATAATATTCGAATTTATATATTTCTAACTTGAAATAGTGAAGTTAATTTTCTCATTAATACCTGATTTCAAATTCATTTGGTGATTCATATCAGTGTTTGATATAAAAAGTGTCACGCGGGCCAATCGCGAAATGATGCTGGATTATAGCTAAATGGATCACATCTTTTTCATTCTCTCTTGGTCCAGGCTTAAGACTCAGCAGACTCCAATAGCTTCAACCAGTGGTAGTCTCGCGATATATATCTTGTTTAAAAAGTGCGATCAAAAATAATTCTCGTTAATGTGTTAATTATTCTTTGATATATTAATGAGAAAATTAAAGAAGTTTATATTCGAACAATTGTCATTAAATAGGTCAGCTATGCGATCAATATAGGCCCATTGTGGACGTAGCTTTTTCGTAGATTTTGTACAGTTGATTTTATCCAAAATATTAACACAATTGAAAAAGAAAAAAATAGTTTTATAATATTAAAAAAATACAAACCATTTAAAAAACAATCTTAAAAATGTTTCATAGAGATGAGAAACAAAGAGGTTGTCCTCTGCTTGATGCAAATAAACATACACACATATATAAGTTGAAGTTGAACTTTAAGAGTCATCATAGTGAGCTCTTGAAGAATGTAAACAGAAAAGTGCAATACTCTGGTAGAGCTAGTAATAATTTGAATATGAACACTAGAATTAGGTGTATAGAACTATAATTAGTCCTAGTTTCTCTTACTGTCCTACAATATTATATTTTGGTACTCAGGAGAATATTGATAAGCTGCAGCTCTTACAAAATAGATGCATAAGATTTATTTTAAAATGTGACAGATATACATCAATAAGTAGTATGCTGGAATGCTTAGGACTTATGAATGTGAAGCAATTCTTATTTTTACAGACAATGTGTTTTGTATATATATTATATCATAGGCAGTTGCCAGCCTATCTGAATTTCACATTGGTCAACGAGATCCATGACCATGAGACGCCTATTAGAGACGATATATTTATTGAGAGGGTGAGGAAAGAGGCACAAGAAATTCATTATATTTTAGAGGACTTGAGGAATTTAATTCTTTACCAGATGAAGTGAGAAATGCATCAAGTCTGATTAAATTTAAGAACCAAGTGAGGATAATCTTAAGAGGGACAGTTGAATACATTTCTATTGAGAAATATTATAATTTTAATATTAAGATTTGTAAATATTTAATATATATGTATGAAAAACATTTAAATATAAATAAATAAATAAAAATATAATTGTATAATTCTGTCTGGCTTACAAGCTGAGAAAGAAGGAAAAAATTTTCAATATCCCAATGATACTTACTGATCCCATGAAAAATAATATTTATAATTAAAAAGAGATGAGGGCCAAGCCTTTAAAATTATAGTCTCAAACAAATAAATAATGTATATACATATATATTTTATATATGTGTGTATGTTTATTTGCATCAAGCAGAGGACAACCTCTTTGTTTCTCTCTATGAATCAACAACTCTGCTACACTCGGCAAAATAAAAACTTTTCAATTAAAAATGTTTATTTTAAATCCAAACGTATCGGGAGAATTTTGCCCTTTATCAATGGAAATTTTCATTTGCAAAAAGGAAAAGAGAGAAAAAAAAGTTGCTTTTACTAAAATTTTAAACCAACATAAAAAGAAACACTATAAGAAATTAAATATTTTGTTATAGACTATCCCAGACAGAAATGAATGTTGCAGCAATATTACATTGCATTATTAAACCTTGCTGCAACATTGCAGCAATATTCCTATGTCCGCTCTGAACCTTGCAGCAATATTGCAGAAACATTACCAACGTTGCAGGAACATTGCGGCAATTTTGCCAATGTTGCAGCAATATTGCCAATGTTGCAGGAACATTGCTGCAATATTGCCACTGCAATGCTGCTGCAATATTCCTAATATTGTGCAAGGTTCGCAATATTGCTGCAATATTCCCTTCTGTCTGGGATATATAAATTGTCTTGGTGACCAAATTACTTTTAATTCTAATAAAAAATATATTATATATATTATATTGAAAAGTTTTTATTTTGCCAAGACTAGCAGAGTTATTTATTCATAAAGAGAAACAAAGAGGTTGTCTTCTGCTTGATACACATTTTTTAATTCTGACTGCCTTATCGGCTGAGTAAGAGGAAAAAAATGTCAATATCCTCGCGATATTGACCTCATGAAAAATAATATTTAAAATTAAAAAAGACTGATGATCAAGGCCAAGCCTTCGAAACTATAGTCTCAAACAAATAAATAATATATATATATATATATTTGATATTATGTTGTGTGTTTATTTGCACCAAGAAGAGGACAACCTCTTTGTTTCTCTTTATAAATATTTATGAAATTTTTTTATAAACAATAGCAAAACAATCCATATCTGACCTTTTGTTAATTGAATTTTCGTTATTTAATATTTCAATCAGAACTTTTAGATCCAAACTCTCTAGCATACTATAGTGTGGGTAAATCAAATCTTAATTAATTGGCATTAATTGTCTTTTCGCCATGGTTGATCTAAATGATTTAAATTTATATTTATGTTCTGATATTATAATTTAAATTTATATAATTTGTATTAAGTTTATTTATTGTTTTTTATATTTATATTTACTTATATTAGATTTATATTTATATTGAATTTATATATTTATAATTCGTATATATGTGTTGTCTTAGTTTGTATACCTATTTATTTTAAATTCATTTGGGCTATTTTGCACAATAAATTGTAAATAATCATATCTGCTGCATATATTTATATTCGTTCTTAGATTTTGTCTTAAAAAAGTCCTTGTTCATTTAGGTATATAATTCTATTGAAATGTGTCCAATAATCTATAAGTTTTTTCCTATTCATTTATCATTGGACTTTGTTTTCTAATTATAATATGTTTATGTTATCATCTATCTTTCCTATTGTCTTTGTCATTTATACTTTATTTTTATGTTATTTTTTTCATACTTTACTGTTTATATACATGTAAGTACTTGTGATTTGTAAAAAAAGGGTGTGACTGCCCGTTAAATAAATAAATAAATAAAATCATTTCTAAAATTAATCTTTTTTCTAAGTTATGTTTTTTATCTATAAAACTTTTGGATTAGAAAAGTCAAAATTGTATTTAAGTTTAGTGGATGAATGGTTAGCATTGTACATTCGGAATTTTTCATTCTAATTGAATATTTATGCTCGTAAATTCTAGATTTGAAGTATTGTTTAGTCTGTCCTAATTCACATTTGAAAAAAAAAAATAATTTATGAGAATTTTTTTTGGATTAATTCCTTCGTATAGTTATATCAAGAAAAAATAGAGATTCCTTCGTATATATCAAGAAAAAATAGAGATAAATAAAATTTAAGACATTTTTATATTAAATAAGTGTTTATTTTTATTAAGTTTCGCCAATGTTTGGCTCATCAGAACATTTATTTAAATTATACACCCACGAGCAAAGAAATGGAATCACTCTTTTTTCATTAATTCAATTTCTGTTTCTTTGTAATTTATTAGAAATTTAAATATTTTTTCTAAAAGTTTCATTTTTCAGCATTTAATGGGCCCTCTACACTATGGCCCAACGTGAGCCAAACATGTTGACCACCAGTAAAACGAGTTAATTTCACGGTGCCTCCACACAGTGGTCCAAGAGTTGACCCAATGTCTATAGCCTTGTGGAAACGACACCTTGACACTGGGCACTTTCGTTGCATAACATTGGCCCTCTTTGATATATCGAAAAAACCGTTCCGAAGGCCAACCATCACCAATCTCATCGCCAGCGTCAACCAATGACCAACCCCCCTCTACACATTGGCGTTGGTTTGAATTGGCCCAAGTTGGCTCATAGTGTAGAGGAGGCATAAAATAAATGTAATGGAAATATATTATATTTGAGAAAGCAAATTACATTTAATAACTCGCAAGGAAGGTGATTCCATTGATTTGCTCGTGAGTGTAGACAAATTTGGTTAACAGTGCGTTCCATCACTGGGTAACATAAGAAATTTTTTTACACTAATCCACATTTTAATAATAATAATATTTATTTTGAATCATTATCATTGAGTATACAGTCCTAAGACTGGTTTGACGCAACCACCCGTCTCCACTCGACTCTGTCCCCCGCCAGCTGTTTGACCTCTCTAAATGTCTCGCGTCCCATATTCCCAATTATTTGGTTGAAATATTTTAATCTAGGCCTTCCCCTTTTCTTTCCTCCCTCCTCCTCCAAGATATCCCTAAGCAATCCCCCATGTCTCAGTGTGTGCCCCATCATCTGACTTCTCTTCTTCAGACTCTTCCACAAGTTTCTTCTTTCTCCGATTCTTCCAAGAACTTTTTCATTTGTAATTTTATCCATCCATTTGATATTCATCATTCTTCTGTAGCACGACATTACGAAAGCCTCTAATCTCTTTCTCTCCGCTTTTCTAATTGTCCAGGTTTCACACCCGTACATTTTGAATAACAATATTTATTTTGAATAGACTGTCAATACAATATAAAAAATGTTTTTAGAATCACAAAATTGTAATTCTCATGCATTAGAAATACACCAATGAACAAACATAGTCAAAAGCACACAAACATACAAATATTTCTCAAGCTTATAAATTATAAATTACGCCAACAATTCTTTCAGTGTATAAAGATTTAAAGTTAAAAATTAACATTTCACTTTTCTTCTCAACAGATAACAGGTCATTCAATAAGTCCGTAGGATAAGTAAGAAAAAAACAAAATTTTGAGAAAACTCGATTTAATTATTCAACATAGTTGCCTTCGAGGGCGATACAACGAGTATAGCGATTTTCCAATTTTTCGATCCCACTTTTATAGTACGATTTCTCTTTATCGTCAAAATAGGCCTCGGTTTCAGCGATTACTTCATCAATGGACTTAAATTTCTTTCCAGCAAGCATTCTCTTGAGATCTGAAAACAGGAAAAAGTCGCTGGGGGCTAAATCTGGAGAATATGGTGGGTGGGCAAGCAATTTGAAGCCCAATTCATTCAATTTTGCCATCGTTTTCATCGATCTGTGACACGGTGCATTGTCTTGGTGAAACAACACTTTTTCCTTTTTCAAATGTGGCCGTTTCTTTGCGATTTCAGCCTTCAATCGATCCAAAAGTGCATAGTAATAGTCGCTGTTGATGGTGGTTCCTTTTTGGAGATAGTCAATGAATATTATTCCGTTCGCATCCCAAAATACAGACGCCATCACCTTACCGGCCTACTGTTGCGTCTTTGCTCGCTTTGGATTTGGTTCGTCGACTGCTGTCCACTCAGCTGACTGTCTTTTGGATTCTGGTGTGTAATAGTGAAGCCATGTCTCATCCATTGTCACAT
Organism: Forficula auricularia; assembly: GCA_024734495.1. Classification (NCBI taxonomy): domain Eukaryota; kingdom Metazoa; phylum Arthropoda; class Insecta; order Dermaptera; family Forficulidae; genus Forficula; species Forficula auricularia. Next base: position 2,861,630 of record JALMQS010000078.1, read on the forward strand.
ATCGACGATAGAATTCCATTTTATTGCGGTTTAGCAGCGCCAAACACTCCTCTGAAGCATCGATTCGTTGTTGTTTTTGGTCGACTGTGAGGTCACGCGGCACCCACTTTGCAAAGAGCATTCGCATACCCAAATGTTCGTGTAAAATGGTAAAATCACTACCATCTGATATCTTTACAATGTCAGCTAGCTCGTGCACCTTTAATTTGTGATCGTTCATAACCAATTTGTGGATTTTTTTTATGTTTTCTGGAATAACAGCCTCATTTGGGCGTCCACTGCGCTCTGCATCATTTGTGCTGGTACGACCACGTTTAAATTCAGCAATCCACTTTTCTACCATTTGTCTCGATGGAGCAGAGTTCGGATAATGTTTATCAAGCCATTGTTTGGTTTCCACTGTATTTTTTTCATCAAAAAGCAATGCTTTATTAAAACTCGAAATTCACTTTTTTCCATTTTTTTTTCAATAACAATAGTTGCTTCACACAAAATGCTATAACTCACGAATCAATAGTCAGATTGCTGTCAAATTTATACACGTATCGTTTAAACGTTAGTGTTAAATAAAAATCATATGGAAAAATTCTAGTAACGCCATCTATGTGTCAGCCTATGGACTTTTTGAATGGACTGTTAGAGCTTTGGCAAATTTTCAATCTCCAAAGGTAGCTGCTATTTTATTATAAAAATATACAGATACAAAACATCTATAGAAATAAAATTGTGATTGTTACATCCATTAATCACCAAACAGAAAATAAAAAAACGTCCGAAATCAATGTGGAATCATCGACATATTAAAGTGGATAAAAGGAAGATGCCGAGAGTGGCACGAACACATCATGCGAATGGAAGATGAGAGGCTCGCCAAACAAGCCCTACTGTCCAAACCAACCACAAAGAGACCTCTTGGAAGACCTCCAAAAAGATAGATGGACAGTTGGCAAGACTCCGGGGAAGACTCTGGAAATTAACAGGAGAAATCCTAAAAGAAGAAGAAGAAGATATATCACAACTTGTACAGAACAAAACTACAAATAAGCTGACTTGTTCTGATATGGCCATGACTAGCTGTTAAATTTGGTTTCGATATTCACACTAGTTTTTGAGCTAGATCGTCCACAAAATTTGGTAACGCACACGCTAACTAACTAACAGACAACCAGACTAACAGACATTTTGACAAAACAGTTATTATCTCGAAAAATATAATTTTTTCGATGTTCACTTATTAGAGCTTTTTTGTAGAGCAAAATGCCATGGTTTCGCTCAATTTTTTTAAACAAAATAGTTTAAGCCGTTTTTGAGATATTTCGAAAAAAAGAAGGAAAAAACCCACTTTTTTCATACACGATTACAATACTTGACCATATCCTGTATGGTAAAGTAAAATGAAAAGAAAGAGAAAAACCAATTAGCAAAACTTAAATGTAACATCTTTGACATTTTTGTGTATAAATAAATATAAGGAAGTTATATTAATAATTTGGACAATCAAGAATATTTTAAGTTTGAATATCTTTATATACAGGGTGATTCATCAGTCTGTCCTCTCTTTATAACTCTTATAACTTTTTTATTTTAAGTCAGAGAGAAAAACTCATCAAATATAATTTATATGATATATTATTGTCTATCTAAGTACCATATGCATTTGTATACAGGGTGCTCCGTTTAAGCGCAACAATATGTAACTTTTTATTTTTTAATGGCACACCCTATATATATATTGATTTATTTTGATAGTAAATTAGATTCCCTTTAAAAAAGTATTAAGTAATAAGGGGTCTAAAATTATAAATTAAGAAGTTATTTACGTTCATAAAAAATATTAGTTCATAGGGGGAAAAACCATAATTTTGATACTTTTTATTAATAGTTATTTTAAACATTACACTAATTACAAAGAGGCTGTTAAAATTTAGTGACAGACTATGGTGGGTTTAGTACAAACTAACTTTATAAGAAGAATAGAAAAATGTAATTGAAGTTGAAGGACAAGTTTTCGAGCATTTATTATAATTTTGCATTATTTAGTCTGTCACTAAATTTTAATAACCTCTTTGTAATTAGTGTAATGTTTAAAATAAGTATTAATAAAAAAGTATCAAAATTATGTATTAAATTATGGTTTTTTCACCTATGAACAACTATTTTTTATGAACGTAAATAACTTATTAATTTATAATTTTAGACCCCTAATTACTTAATAATTTTTTAAAGGGAATCTAATTTACTATCAAAATAAATAAATATATGTAGGGTGTTCCATTAAGAAATATAAAGTTACATATTGTTGCGTTTAAACGGAACACCCTCTAGATACAAATGCATATGGTATATGATAGACAATAATATATCATATAAATTATATTTGAAGTTTTTCTCTCTGACTTAAAATAAAAAAGTTATAAAGAGAGGACAGACCGATAAATCACCCTGTATATAAAAGGAATATAAATATGTATTTTTTTTATTATACACGGTGGGCCATTTGACTTTTGGAATTTGAATCGGCTATAAAAAAAAAACTAATGAATATTTTTTCAAAATTATGAGTTTATTAGAAAGATTGGACATTTTCATTTATGAATGAAACACAAAATCATTATTCGATTTCCAAAAACAGTGCGCAAAAGATCGATTGTTACGTTGGCTGTGTGGCAAGTGGCCCCGTCCTGTTGAAACCAAATGTCACCCATGTCATCCTTTTCAATTTTTGAAAACAAAAATGTTGTTTTTCATTCTTAAATGAAAATGTCCAAACACATAATTTTGAAAAAATATTCATTAATTTTTTTATAGCCGATTCAAATTTCAAAAGTTAGATGGTCCACCCTATTATGGTGTTTGGAATTTGAATCGGCTATAAAAAAACTAATGGATATTTTTTCAAAATTATAAGTTTATTAGAAAGATTGGGCATTTTCATTTAAGAATGAAACACAACATCATTCAAATGACTATGGCTGTGACTACCCCATCCGATCAACCCAATTTTTCAGTACATTTTCAATTGGGTTAACCTATTAGTGGGTTTTAAAATTAAAAAAACAATTAAAAATAAAAGATACCTAATTCAAAAAAATGTAAACAAACTTTTTTATTGAGATTTTCATCTATAAATAATTACTTTAATTAAGAAAAGATCAATTAAGATTAAATTTGCCGAGGTCCAGACCTAGCCAGATCGCTTTCTCATCCTCAAAACTTGTTAATGGAATTTGTTTCATCAAAATCCGTAGTCGTTTTCAAATAGAACCAAGATACAAATATATATATATACAAACAAATAAATATATAAACAATTTTTGCTCGTTTAATAAGAGCAGATTGGGCCAGGATTTATATGCAAAATAAACGTCTATATAAATATAATATTTCCATTTTTATAAAAAGATCGTATAATATATTAATAATAATAACATATTTAATATTTTGAATTTGCATATTTCATGTTTGAATTTACATATTTTAGACGTTTATTTTGCATATAAATAAAGGGCCAGGATTTAATTTAATTTAATTTAATTATTCCAATGGTATATGTTTAAATTAAAATATTTTAGACAAAACAAAAAATCCGTAAAAAGAAAAAAGCATTGTGAATCCCTCTACCTTTATCAATGAAAATTAAAAAGAAATGATGCATTACTTACGATAGTATTTTTAAAATCCCTTATATAATTTTATTTAGCTTAAAAAAAGCAGAGAATCTAAAAACAAAAGAATGATTATTTTTTTACGTGTGTAAATGTATTCAATTTGAAAGCTAACAGACCGAGTGGCCATTTCCATACTTCCATGCGCAATGATGAATGACGAATGAGTTGTCATGTTCTTTTCCAAAAGCGTTGCTATTTTCACGTGTTAAATTTCTTAAATGTAAGAGATTCCATCTTTCACTGGTTAAATAAATGCACTGTTGCCAAATTGTTTTATTGTGAATTTTTTTTTTATACATTTTTCATTATTTATTCATAATTATCTCAGAAACTGTGTTGTAACTATAAATCAAAATTGTCTTAAAATATGTATTGGTTATTACTTAATGTTGGTTTAGCTTTTTTATAAAAATGGTGAGAAGGGTTTCTTAATTATAATTAAATATGTATGTAAATTTTCCGATATCCCGTAGTGCAATATATAAGAGTCTGAAAAACTCTATTTTTGAAATTTAATATCTCCGGAACTATATTGTTCATAAATTTCGTTTTGCCACCAATCGATACAGAAGTATTTAAATAATAATCTATCTAAATTCCAAAAAATCCTAATAAATCCCATTTGGCGGAACAACTACCTTAAAAACAGGCCCGGATTAACCACTAGGCCAGTGGCGGACTATCCATAAAACAAGCTAGGCACGTGCCTATAGAGGCTCGAGGTTACAAAGGGATGCGCGCGGAAGTTTTTAAACAAAAACAATCGGTTGTCTGTAAAGTCGGTTTACTGACGATATTGAACGTGACAACGTCATAAGAAAATACTGATGGAATGGTATTTTCTTATGACGTTGTCACGTTCAACTATCGTCAGTAAACCGACTTTACAGACAACCGATTTTTTTCATAAAATTCTTCCTTCAGAAAATCATTTTAAATTTACAAAATACTTGAATAAAATTTATTGTTTAAATTTCTACTCGACTGTTAAAATTTAATTTTTGATTTTATTATTTTATAATAATAAATTTTGTATTGACATTATTTCTTTCAGCAAGTAAACTGAATACAAGTTGTTGTTCAATTAGTTACTTAATTATTTTTGCAAATTTAATTGTAATTTGTTGTAAAAAAGTAATGAATAATTTATTATAAGAATAAACTGTGATTAAATTATTGTTCATAAATCTTAAATTTAAAATTTAAAATTTGGAAACATCATTGAAATTTTTGTAACTGTAGCTTTTAAAAAGCCCGCCTCAATCTTTGTCGCTCGTTCCGCGCTCTCGCTTGCACTTCAAGCCTTAAATGGAACGCCTCAGAGCGAGGTAACGCCGCATGAGTCATGTTTTTTTGTGCGTGCAGCTGGCTCCATCGAATTATAAGACGTTGTCACGTCAAAAAAATAATCTTATTATATTAAACGAGCCATTCTTGTATATATATATATACAGTGTGTCAATTTGAAAACTTCCCACCCCACAACCATGGCCGTGCCCACCTAGGGTCGCTCATTTCCTAAGGTCGCTGTCAAGTCGATTGAACCCTTAGCGCAGCCATGTCCAACCGGCGGCCCGTAGTCCTAATGTCCTAGAGTTGTGCAAAATTTTATTTAGTTCTCACAAGCAGAGATTAGCTGAGGTAGAGAGAGGTCGTACCATCCTTGTTAAGGTTTTGACCAGGTTTCCTTAACAACTTATGGTAAATGCCGGGATGGCTAATGCGTCGCTTGCTCCTGGTATCGGGTTTTTGCGCGGAATTTTTAAATTACTTTTTGTCTTTTGATGGAAATCTATGGTCATGTTATTTGTTAATGAGCATACATTTCTATTTTTTTCTTTTTCTTTTTTTTACTTGTTTATTAGTTGTTAAATTGTTGTAATTAATTTGTATTGATGTTTGTTAATGTATTGTAGCTAGATTGTATTGATGTTTGAAGGACCTAGCCACCGAGGACTTGTGCCTCTAAGCAGGTCGAGGAATAAAGATTTATTTATTTATTTATTTATTTAAAATTTCCTTCAAAGGATATGATCCCAATCCTCAAAAGTGTCATGGAAAATGCTGGATATCTATAAATCTAAGAGTTTTATCAAAAAAGTGGTCCAAGTAAATGTTCAAGTCAACAAAATTTCCTAGAGAATGAAATAGAAATCAAGTTTCTAGGATGAGTGGTTTTCATTTTATGAAGGAAAAACTGCAATTTTTTTTGGAAAAACGAATCATTTCCCGTCATGGAAAATGATGGATATCTATAAATCTAAGAGTTTTATAAAAAAAAGTGGTCCAAGTAAACGTTCAAGTCAATAAAATTTCCTAGAGAATGAGATAGGAATCAAATTTCTAGGATGAGTGGTTTTCATTTTATGACCGAAAAACTGAGATTTTTTGCAAAAAAATTAAGATGAACCTTTGTTTGAAATTTAATTTAGTTTAAAAATGTATGGAGTGGTCTTTGTCAAAAACATGTTCTTTCATGGGAGAAAATGGGAAAAAATCGAAAAAGTGCGAGTTTTGGGGATTTTCAGAAACAGAAAAAATACGGCAATTTTCAACTAGCGCTTGAGCCCGGTCGGAGAAAAAACCTTCTTCTTCTTCTTCGAGTGCCATACCCGAAACGGGTGTCGGCTCATCTCCACATATACCTGTGCTGAGTGTGTTTAGTTGTTTTTTACAGAGATATACGGGACCTACTTTTTAACGCCGGTTTCGAACGGCTAATTTGGAGAGGTTACTAGGCAATTATACTCTTGGTAGGTTGCCATTACTTTCCAAGAGGAGGCAACTGCAAATATCTATCTGCCGAGACTCGGTCTCGAACCAGCGATCTTCGAGTCAGCGAGCCATCACTCTACCCACTGACCCACAGTCGCCTCAAAAAACCTAAATGATTCAATTTGTAAGAAATTTTATGAACTTTAATTTTGAATAGGAAGGTAATTTAAAAAAAAGTTGATAGTTTTCGAGTTATCATGAAAGAGCACATTTTCAACAATGACCACACATACATTTTTATACTAGATTAAATTTGCTTCAATTCAAACTAAGTTTCATCTTAATTGGATAATGGTAACCCGTGTCGCAATGAGGTTGATGTTTTGAATGTTTTACCTTCATAAAATGAAAATCACTCATCCTAGAAACTTGATTCTTATCTCATTCTCTAGGAAATTTTGTTGACTTGAACGTTAACTTGGACCATTTTTTTTGATAAAACTCTTAGATTTATAGATATTTAGCATTTTCCATGACAGGAAATTTTTCGAGTTATAAGCAAAAAACCGCCAAAAAATGAGATTTTTTACTTTTTTTTTTTGCATTTTTACAATGTTCCGTGTCATGAAATTTTGTTACGAAACCTCAGATTCGGATTCAACACACCCCAAAAAATAAAGGGTCGAAGAAATTACAGCTACCCCAAAACTTCACGGATAAAAACACAATTTAACTGGACTATTTGTTTTGATAAAAAAAATTCCCACTAAATATTTTGCTTTGTGGATTGACCCCCCCATGAAAATTTTCTGGCTACATCACTGTGTATAGGTCTAATATTTTTTGAGTTATGGGGGCGGGTGGAAAGTAGCTTGAAATGGTTCGTGTAAATCGAGGGGTGAACCGCGACCTAAAATCGTGTCCACCTACTTCCACATTCATTTCCAAGTAGAAGACAAAAGATAACAATAGATTATCTAATGAATTCCTAAATAATTCCAAAATAATTTCAAAGATGGTGTACACCTAATTCCAATCGCGGTTCACCCCTCGGTGTTAATATACATATGGCCGGTGCGTTGCCCGTTCTTTTTCGAACTTGGCTGACACACTGCCGTGTGTCTTGATTATATAAACATTACATCTTCTAAAGTTATTAATTTGATTTTTGTTATCTTTGATCCTTAATTAGGTTCTTGTGACAAAAGAACTATGTATTCATTTCCTTTGGGGAAAAAATGAATATATGAGAAAGAAGAACCCGGAGGAGAATATGCAATTAAGACTGGTTCGGCAGCCTTCAAAATGCTGCCACTTCTCCTCCAGCCCTCCAGGCTGGAGGGGAAATTCTGCTTCGGCTCTCGCGGAGTCAAATATCGTTGTATTTTGTCAGGAAGTTTATTTACATCGAGGTCAACGCTGAGCGCTTGGTAAGTACCATCATTCTTTCAATTTTTTATAAAGTTTAACTTATATAAAATAACGAAACTTATAATTATTGAATCTAGTTACTTATTTATTTATATCTCAGTCAACCATTTGAAGCATGGAAAGATATTATAATCACGTAGGTTCTATTTTTGGAAATAGTTTAAAACCGGCTAAAACTATTATCATAAAACAAATTGAGGGAATTTAATCATTAAAGGATTATAAAAAAAGCCCTAAATAATTGATATTTTATGAGATATTAAGTAATTTTTGAGGCAGTCCAAAAAAAAGAAGATAATTTATACTATCTTTTTATGCATAAACCGAAGTTTCGGAGGCTATTTCCTCCTTCCTCAAAAACCCTGAAGGAGGGAATAGCCTCCGAAATCATCGAATTATGAATAAAAAGATAGTATAAATAATCTTCTTTTTTTGGACTGCCTTGATAATATCCACTCAATTTCATTTATCAGCCCGTCTCCAAAAATTACTTCAATCTTATTAAGTAATTTTTTTTATATGTCTAATTTTCCAAATTATATCCCTTCTAGCTCAAAAACCAATGAAAATCTCAAAATGAAATTTCATCAAGAGAAATGAATGAGGCTGTCTTCTGATTGATGAAAATAAACATATATAATTTAATAGTTTTTAAGGAATTTGGTGTTGGTACTTGGTGAAACATTTTTTTAAATTATTGGATAAAAAAATACTTGGTAGGTTGCACATTAAGATATAAAAATAATATAATTTATTTCTTAAGATACTATAGTTTCGAATGAGTGCCCTTCATCATCAGTCTTTTTAGGGATTCCTTTGTAGAAGTGACCAGCTTGCTATTACAACAAACGAATTTATCTACATCAGGTATTCCAATCCATGTGAAATAACAGGTAAAATATTTATAAATATATTATAAGATCTGACGATGAAAGTCAAACCCTTCGAAACTATAGCCTCTAATAAATAAATTATATTACCTACTTATATATGTAGACTTATTTATATTCGTTATAATATTATATAGTCCAGGCAAATTTCGATTTTAACAGGAAATAATTCCCGGTAAAGATTTTATTGCTGGAATACCTTTATTGGTACTCCAAATTTGTAACTTAAGTTTTCCCCCAAATCTGTGTTGTGGAAATTTTTCTACGCGCCTCAAAATGAGAAAATTTCGGAGTTTTTTCAGTTTTTCTTGAATAACTCTAAAACGGCTTATCAAATCAAAAAGATATTTATTAGATAAATTAAAGCTCTTTAAATTACGCGTAAAATGATAACAATTTCATCTATTTAGGTTAAGTAGAACCGGTACTAGCGTCTGTCAAAAAACAGAAAAATGCTAGGTATCTATAAATATAAGAGTTTTATCAAAAAAAGTGGTCCAAGTAAACGTTTAAGTCAACAAAATTTACTCGAGAATGAGACAAAAATCAAGTTTCTAGGATGAGTGGTTTTCATTTTATAGAGGAAAAACTGCGATTTTTTGCAAAAAACTGCAAACTTCAACCTCATTGCGAGCACGGTTACCATTATCCAATTAAGATGAAACTTTGTTTACATTGTAGCAAATTTAATCTAGTTTAAAAATGTATAGAGTGGTCTTTGTCGAAAACGTGCTCCTTCATGGTCAAAATGGTGAAAAATCGAAAAAAAGTACGAGTTTTAGGGATATTCAAAAGTGATCCCGGGGGCTGTTTTTTGACAGGCGTTAGTACCGGTTCTACTTAACCTAAATAGATGAAATTGTTATCATTTTACGCGTAATTTAAAGAACTTTAATTTATCTAATAGATATCTTTTTGATTTGATAAGCCGTTTTAGTGTTATTCAAGAAAAACTGAAAAAAACTCCGAAATTTTCTCATTTTGAGGCGCGTAGAAAAATTTCCACAACAAAGATTTGGGGGAAACCAATAAAGGTGTTTTTCACTGTGAAACTACACACCCCTTTACTTTATTAATTATAATGTCATGTTTCACCTAAAACCTACACCACTTTCTCTAAGTAAAACCAATAAATGGTATTCCAGCAATAAAATCTTTACCCGGAATTATTTCCTGTTTATGCCATTTTTTGTTTGTTACTACAGTTAGATTGTAATTATAATAAAATAAAAAAAAAAAAAAAATAGAATAAAAAAGGATTTGTTAGTCAAATTAATGATTTGCAACTCTCTTAGACTATTTTATTCATAGATTAATTTGGAAATCAATTAAAATTTCTAATAATTTTCCTGGACTAATATGTAGATATGTTTATTTGTATCAAGCAGAGGACATCCTCATTGATTTCTCTTTCTGAATCAACTCTACTACTCTCGGCAAAGAAAATCTTTTCTAAACGAAATGTCCAACCTTATTTATTTTTAACCGACTTCAAAAAAAGGAGGTGGTTCTCTATTCGACTGAATTTTTTAAGTTTAAGAGATTAGATTAGATTTTGGTTGGAAATTGAAACACGCAAGTATTATACATGTCACAACATTACATATAAATTTAATAAACTCGCTTTGTCAAAGATATTTTTGATTTAATGTCAAAAGGGCCTTCATTCGCTCCGGAATATATGTCAAGAGAACTTTGCCTTAAAGGCCAATAGGCCGACAGGCAGCTGATTTTGCCTTTAGGGAGATTCCGAAACGTCACCCTTCTCTTGGGTTTCTTATATATTTAAACCTTAAACACAGATCGAAACGTCGATGTATTTTTTCAATAAAAAAGGCTTTCTGTCAGTCTGTCCAAGCTTTGTAGCTCGTAAACTAAATAAAAATCAAACTTGATATTTACCATTTTATATTTATTCATTTCCCCGCATATGATAAATCCTATTAATATTTTAATCCTGGACAGGATTGAATAATTTGTGCGGTCAAAATGTTTTTTTATCATGTACTTTGAAGTATCTCTGAAAAGATCCCATTAAGTTAAATAAGCTGAATATTTTTTAAATTTAATTTATTTTATAATGACGATTTGAGGGAGAAAAAAAATCAATGATAGTGTTCCCTGATTGACAAGTATCTATATCTATATATAAATGAATTTATATATGTTTGTATAATTTTCTTACTTTTTTTTATAGAAACTAAAGTTCCTAAGGCTTGAACTTCTTCTTCATCTTTCTATTTGTTTCTGTGCATGATTACCTTCACAAGATGAAGGTCAAGCATTTGAAACATTAGTCTCTATCAAAAACAAATACAGTAGAGTCCCGAAAACTCGACCACACCCTGGCAGGGCGAAAAAAAACCCTTTTTGATGTAGTAAAGGCTCTATGACTTCATATAGTACTAAGTTTTCCTTTGTTTAATGAAAATTACTGATCCTAGGAACTTGATTCCTATCTCATTCTGTAGGAAATCTTATTGACTTGAACTTTTCTTGGACCACTTTTTTGATAAAACTCTTAGATTTATAGATATCCAGCATTTTCCATGACTCTTGAGGATTCGGATCATATCTTGTCCGATAAATCAAATAGTTTTAACAAAAAAGTGGTCTAAGTAAACGTTCAAGTCAACAAAATTTTCTAGAGAATGAAATAGGAGACCCGGCTCTAACCAACTCACTCGACTCCCTGGCTCACCGAAGAACCGTTTCTGTCCTTTCCCTGTACTACAGATACTATCACGGTGTCTGTTCAGTCGAGCTGAAATCACTTATCCCCCCTAAAGCCCTCTTTACGAGAAACACGCGGTTATCTAACGCTCAGCACCCCTTCGCTGTCAAATTGGATAAAAGTCGAACAAGCGCTTTCGCCAACTCTTTTATCCCTATGACCTCCAGAGACTGGAACTCACTCCCTGCCACCATCTTTCCCGCGACTTATAACCTTCAGCTATTTAAGACCCTTATCCACAGATACCTTCGACCTCCTCCCAACCCATAAGATTCTTTCCATTTATGGAGGGGCCAACCCAGGCCTTTAGGGGTTGCACCTTTTTGGTGTAACTTCTTCTCTCATCATTATCATAAAAAAAAAAAAATAGAAATCAAGTTTCTAGAATGAGTGGTTTTCATTTTATGAAAGAAAAACTGAGATTTTTTGCAAAAAATTGCATTTTTTCCAAATTTCAACATCATTGCGACACGGGTTAGCATTATCCAATTAATATGAAACTTTGTTTAAATTGTAGCAAATTTAATCTAGTTTTAAAATGTATAGATTCTTCTTTGTTGAAAACGTGCTCATTCATGGTCAAAAAATTAAAAAATCTAAAAAAGTGTGAGTTTTAGGGATATTCAAAAGTGATCCTAGTGGCTGTTTTTTGGATCCACATGCCCTCCTTGCCCCCCCCTAACTACGCGCATGCTTGTATTCTTAAGCAAACAATACATACAAGTACAGTACTGTATTTTCTGAGGAAACACTCGTACTTATTCTTTTTTAACCCCATTCCCGATAATCCGGCATTTTCACAAACTCGGCCACCCTTAGGTCCACATTAGGCCAAGCTTTCGGAACTCTACTGTATATATATAATATGCGAGAGTAAATGGTCTATTTTTAGGTTATTTTTGTATCTGTCATTCAGAATTATGAACATTTTTTACGAATTTCTCCCATTATCTTCTTAGCAGCGAAAAATATGAATGAATTTGATATCTTAAGGATTTTGTAAGATATAAAGTACGGAAACCTCGGTATGCGTGTCCGACTAGCCCTTGATGGGCTTATTTACTTTATCTACTTAGTGCATAAAATGGTTTTTATCAAAATGTTCAAATTAACAATTCAACTACCAAAGTTTAAAGTAATAATAAATTTATTAAAGTTTATATCAATAAGTTGAATCTTGAAGGCAAGTTAACCCTTCAAACTGTTCGCTGATAAAAAATTACAAATCTAACAAAATTTGCCTGCTGAGTTTTGAAAAAGTTTTGACTTTCATTTCTATTTTTTTTTTAACTTGCCTTCAGGCTTAAGGAAAGTCTTGCGGTTTAAACTTAACCCTTGAGGCGATAAGCAAACTGCACTTTCTGTATCAAGAAATCTTAGAAAATATTTATTATCTAGACTAATAAGAACATTATGTTATTATTTAATAGTTTTTTGTAATGTATTCAATATCATAAATTGAAGTTAAAACTTGTCTAACCTTGAGAATTAGTAGAAATAACTAGTTTTAGTGTTTTATTAATTTAAACCATTTACTTACTATCTCAAAATAAAAAAAAGAAGAATAAATTTTTTAATTTTTTTCTCGATTTTTTCACGTTGACCTATTGATGTTAGTCTTGCTGTAGAAATATATAAAAACATCATCTATTTGTCATACATCTTAAAAGATGTGTTAAAATACATCCATTCTATTATCAACAAATCATCATCATCATTGAGTACACAGTCCTAAGACTGGTTTGACACAACCACGAGCTCTTGTCCATCCCTCAACTAATAAGAACGAATTTAATATCTCAAATAATTTGGGCGATATATAGTACGGTAATACGGAACACTCAGTATTTGAGTCGGAATCGCTTATATTTTGCACCCTCTTAGTTATTTTCTTATCTAGTCATAACTTCAATTATTATCTATGTATTGATGAATTTGTCTTATTCTTATTCCTAGTATATCTAAATGAAAATATTTATTATTTATAAATTAGGTATAGTATTTAATTTTATTTTTAATATTAGTATATTCAATGTATAGAGTTTTAATTAAGCAATAAAATATATATCATTAATCCTATTTGAAAATGCATATAAAAAATTTACTGTTCTAGCAATGGAAACCTTGAAACCGGAACCAGTCGAGTCTTCATTAGTGAGCTATTTGACTCAAAATTCCATGGGCCGTTACGACAAGGGTGTTGTTCGAATGCCCGGGGGTTGCATTATGCCTGCTCATTATGTCCCGCATGCAGAAAGAATCCGGAAATTTCACGTCAGGCCTGATGACATCTGGGTGTGTAGTTTCCCTAAAGCAGGTAATCACTGATCCAAATCATCCCATTATTTTGACTTCGTAACGTGATGGAGAAATAGCGAAATAATTTATTACTTGAGCCTACTCGAACTATCATTTGGTGACTCTTACGTTTCCCAGAACAAACCATGAGTAGTACCTACCTTTTAAATTTGAAATAGAAATATGGGTTAAATGGAGAATCGTTGGTTATATATTAGGGTGGAGCGAAAAAGCCCACCAAAATTTTTTTGCTCAATTTATTAGGCCATATGCGGAAAAGTTGCCACCTAGAAGTGTAATCATGTGTGTGAAATTTGAACTTCCTATAATGCAATCTTAAGGTACCCCTTTGCCACCACGTAAATTTGGGACTTTTTCAGATTTTTGCTTATAACTCGAAAATCCTATAGAAAATTTTACTCTTACCAAAATGAAAGAGTATAGAATTTCTCGTTGAATAACCTACGGAAAAGTTAAAAATCAGTTTAGCCGTTTAGCCACAATCGAACGTCAAAGATCTCCAAGTTTTACCAATTTTGCGTAAAAGTGAATTATTCTCATTATGTGATCACAAGAAGCCATTTTTCGAATTTTGGTTCTGACCCCCAAATAGTTGGCTAAAAAATGAGATTGGGAAAGTTTCATCTTAATTGGACAACGGTAACCTGTGCCGCAATAAGATCGGATCATGTCCTTTCTTGGAAAATTCTGGATATCTTCAAATCTAAAAGATTTTACAAAAAAGTGGCTCAAGAAAAACTTCAAGACAACAAAATTTCTTAGAAAATGAGACAGGAATCAAGTTTCTAGGATGAGTGGTTTTCATTTTAAGAATGAAAAACTGCAATTTTTTCAACCTCATTGCGGCACGGGTTACCGTTGTCCAATTAAGATGATTGATTGTCAATCTCGTTTTTTTAGCCAATTGGTAACAATTCTGGGGATCAGCGCCGCAAAAATTTGAAGAGATGTTTCTTGTGACCACCTAATGAGCATAATTCACTTTGGTAAAAATTGGCTTTTTTGACGATCGATTGTAGCTAAACGGCTGAAGCAATTTTAACTTATAAATAGATTATTCGACGCGTAATGTTATGCTCTTTCATTTTGATAAGAGTAAAATTTTCTGTAGTACGCATGATTTTCGGGTTATAAGCAAAATATGAAAAAAGTCCACAATTTTCCTAGTTTTTAGTCCCTCAAAAATTTAGCACCAGCCAGAAACCGTCGAAAACTCATATAACTCTTATTTGGAATGCTTAACGTCGATTAAAATTATTTCCAGCTTGTGCAATGTGCATTTTTATTGACCAGCGCGGCATTTTTTCGGTGGTTTTCAGAGAGAAATCATCAGTCAGCGTCAAAAGTGCATTCGCGACGAGCCGGCGCAATACACACTTGAAGGGGCACCTTAAGATATAATTTGATTTAGCTGAGATTTTTTATTATAAATAGACTTTGTATTAGGCAATTTTTCCGCATACGCTCGTTTCAAATTTTTGATTTTAGTTTTTTCACTCCTCTTCACTAATACTTTTTTCTCAAACCGGAACAATTTTAAGGGTTTACTCGAAACGGAAAGAGAGCGTCTTCTATGCGATTTTAGAAAGAGAGGAGTATATTTAGCTAAGAACTTGAGATTCAAAAAGACTAAGTAATAGAGTAGTTAAGAATAAAACAACAATTATCTAGTAATTTTTAATTATTTTTAACTGATCACAACTTATCATTAAAAAGTTATTAAAATTTATGAGGTTTTCGTCCTTGGACATCTTCAAGGCGGTAGTCTCAAGGACAAGAATTGACATTAAATAAAAATGTGCACAAGTAGGTCGATTTATCGCCCTGAATATCATGCAATTATTCTTTATTGTTTCTATATAATATAATAATCATTTTTCCAGGAACAACTTGGACTCAAGAGATGGTTTGGCTGCTTGTGAATAATTTGGACTATGAACTCGCATCACAGGAATACCTCACGGACAGATCAATATTTCTCGAGTAAGATAATATCTCCAGTAATGAAAATTAAAAATATCTGGGGTGGCTTTACCACTGATCCCTTCATATATTTATAATTATTATTTTATTTCCATTACTACCCAACATTTTCCATCGAGGGGTGAACCGCGACCTAATATCGTTTACACCGAGGGGTAAACCGCGACCTAGTGTAAACCTACTTCCACTTCCACTTTCATTTCCTATTAGAAGATAATAGATGAAGGGGCATTATCTAATGAATTCCAAAATAATTCCACATAATTCCAAAGACATGTAGCTACACCTAATTACAATCGCGGGTGAACCGCGACCTAAAATCGTGTACACCTACTTCCACTTCCACTTTCATTTCCAAGTGGAAGACAATAGATGACAATAGATTATCTAATGAATTCCAAAGTAATTCCAAATCATTTCAAAGACGCTGTACGCCTAATTCCAATCTCGGTTCACCCATCGGTGTACACCTACTTCCACTTCCACTTTCATTTCCAAATATTTTCAAAAAATTCCAGTACTTAACTACTAAAATAATTCCACATAATTTTATAGACGAATACACATAATTCCAATCGCGGTTCACCCCTCAATTTTCATTCATGATATTTTTTCTGTCTGTCTGTATGAATTATGATACCCACGATAATTTAAGAACAAAAAGTAGAAATTACGCCCTTATGCTAAAATATTTGTATTTTCAGTCCTGGAAACTGATCAGATTTTGAGCTTTCTAGCCTTAGATATTCTGGTTCAAAAATGCAGAAAACATTTTATGATTGATTTTAGACATTAAACCGATGTATTTAATAAAATGAACAATTTATACTTAGGTTCATTATTAACTAACTCCAACGCCCGCCTTTGGGGAGCTTCTTGCTACACAAAATAAATTATTTGTATTATTATTAACTAGTAATAAATAAGAATTAGTCTTTAGACCCACTATAGAGCCACACAAAACCTCATCGAAAAATAAAACTCCTCGTTAGTTTAATTTTTACATAATAAAAGATAGACTGACGACGGCTTCAGAATTAAAAAGCAAAGAACAAGAGAAATTTTAATTGATTTCCAATTATTCAATTTTAGTATTTTGTAAAATATTATAATTTTTTATATGTGAAAATTGAAGCAAAGATTGAAATTTTTTAAGATTTGCTACGCACACTGCATATTTTACTGATGATGCGGAGGGGGGGGGGGATTGAACTATCGCAGTCAGTCAGTGGTAAAGTCCCTTAGGAATAAATTAAAATAAAATTTAATAAAATATTCAAAAAAAATTTCTTAAAACGTCCATGGAAACGCATGAAAAAAATCAAAAAGTCGTAAAAAAAGCATATTTTCTGCATTTTTAAATTAGAATTTCTGAAGCTTGCCCAAAATCTAATCAGCTGTCTGCTTTATAAATACAAACACCTGTGCATCAGAACGAACTTTCTACATCTTTCCATTCTTCAATTAAAGTAACTATGAGTACAGACAGAATAAAGATCATATTTTCTCCACGTTTCTGACATTATTAAACTTAAGGTAGTTCTTTCACAAATGCAAAAATTCAAGAAGTTTTTGAAACTTGGAATACTTATAAGTTATTAAAAGCATAATACACATACTGTTAAAATTTGAAGACGATTTACCACACCAAACATGAAATAATTGCAATTAAAAATGACATTTTTTACATAGGGTAGATAGGGAAAGGGTGGGGATATGATCATTATTTTATTTTTTTCATTGAAGTACTTTCACCATCTTGATGAAAAACTAATATTTGTTAGAATATATATTGGGAGTAACTTAAAAAAAAAAAAATAGAAATTATTTACCACGTAGTTTTGATAAAAAAAAAAAAAACATATTTGGGCGATTATTTTTAGTGGAGGGGATATAAGGACAATGGCTTGGAACGTTCCGGCAAGTATGTGTGTATCCATATAGAGATTTCGTAGTGTTAGTGTCACAGTCACGTTAAAAAAACATAATCTAAAATTTTAGTTCCGTTCATATTTATAGAGTGATTACGAGGCTAAAACTTTTTGTGTGGATTGTCGCAAAAGAACCTCCTTAAACACAATAAGAAAAAGAAAATTGAAATCAATATTTCCGCTCGCAAGCTCCCCCCCCCCCCCCTCAGGCCCGTACAGAGTAATCATGATAATAAATACAACACATCATTCATTAAATGTAACTTTAATTAAGTACTAAAAAATTATTATACATAGACCGCAGAAATGAGGCAATTTGAAAACCCAAGAGGAAAACTGATGTACTGTCCTCGTAGCTATTAAAATAAAAAAAAAAAACGTTTCTTGTAGAAAATATTTTCACTTTATTAATTAGATGGATATCATAATGTCCAAGATACTAGTTTCTGCAGAAACCATCCGCCTTCTTCAGTCTACAAAAGGAAAACAAAATTATCCAATACAAAGCAAGCTTCTACATTATAGGAACTTATAAAAATAATATAAAATTCAAATGGTAATTTAGGATGGAGTTTTTTACCTCTGGACATTTCTGCGATCTACGTATAAAACATATACCATTTCATTTCATTTTTTTCTTAAAAAATTATTATTATTTGTAATAATTTAAATATTATTACAGATTTGGAAGCATTCAATCTGAGGAAGACATGCAGTCAGGAGATCCGGATTTTGTTGATAACATAGACCGTGCTGACAAATTGGCTTCACCTCGTGTTATTAAAACACACATCACACCAGAACTATTGCCAGAAGAAATTTGGACTGTTAAACCTAAAGTATAACCCCTTTCAAATTTATTCTATTGGAAAACGATCATTTTTTTTTTCGTTTATTTTGTTAAAAAATTCATTAAGGACGTTCCCTAATATAGCTCAGATGCAGTTCGCTCTTTCCCCTACTCTCGAATGCGCAGAAAGGCAAAAATATTTTCACTGCGTCGTTTCTCGGATCTGGCAACATTGCATTCTTTCCGAAGCTAAAAGACAAAGAATTAAAAAAAAAAAAAAACATTTCATTAAACAGCTCAATGCGAAATTCCAGATGAGAACATTATAGTTAGGTTGAGAGAATTAGCTAAAAATCTCAAATGCACCAGCTGCAGAAGTTTTTTAGATATGGAAAAATTGAGTGATTTTAGTGCGACGTTGTCAAGTCGCCATCCTCTCACTTGCCATGCCATGAGAGAAAAAATGAAAACCATCAGAAGTACCTAACTTTTAACATTTTTCATACAAAACGAATACCGCTTGATACAATTATTTTAACAGAAAAATATTTGTTATATCTTCTGTTAATGATTCTCAGTTTTTCAAAATAATTTCAAGAAAATTACGATTGTTATTTAATGAAACAGTCTCTTTAACATCAATCGGGATAGGGTTCGCGTCTTAAATATGCAAATTTCAATGGTGCAATATTTACAAATTTGTCCTGCAAGGACTATTTAAAAATTTTTTTTACGTATAAAGGACAATTATAAAAATGTGTATTCAAAGTTTTTAAAGGATTTCAAGCAATTTATTAGGGAACGTCCTTAAACCAGAAACAGCTTTTAGTCCTGCATTACGTCCATATTTTTGGACTACCAGTGAACATTTAAGACCCTATGATTCTAAAACTGTGGAATCATAGCAAAAAAAATATCTCTGTTCTAGAGAGTCCTAAAGATTAACTTTGAAAAATTTGCTTCACGACAGATAAGAGTTTATATATTTTTTTCATTCTCCCCCTCTATTTAAGGGGCTGATTTTTGCACCAATAGTTTCGCAGTATTCTCATCTCTAAGATTTAGCCATTCTAAATAATAACATTGCAAAATTAGCTTCCCTTCGAATTTTTTACAGATATATACTTAAGCTTAAAAATTTAACCCCCATCTCAGCTCTTTGAGACGGAATTGCGAAAAATTCCTTCTTAATGACTGCTTACGTCCTAAAAATAAGTCTGTGCCAAAATTTAAACTTTCTACTTCTTTGAGTTGGGTTTTGATTATCTCTCTAAGTGACTAAGTTAGGGTTTTATCTATAGATTAAATATTAATTGCTTTAATAATTTTACAGATTATATACACCTGGAGAGACGCTCGCGATATTGCAGAATCATACTACAATCATAATTGCTTAATAAATGGATATTCGGGTACAAAGGAGAAATTCTATGAAGCATTTTTAGGAGATGTTGGTAATTGAAGATTACGATATTGATTTGAAAAAATTATGTTTTAATAAGAAATAATAATTAATCTCGTATTACGCCACTTTCATTTTTCATCTTTTTTTAAACTCTCATTTATTTTTGGGGTAGATATTTTTTTAAAATTGTTTTTTATCTAAAATGTTTAAATGTTTATATGTTGTTTAGTGTTTAGATAATATACTTGGGTTATTTTTTTTAACTTTGTGCTTACTCATTATTTACTTAGGTTGAAAGATTTAACTTTATATCAGTAAAAAATTGTAAAAATTTTAATGGCCAAATTCGAATATTCGGACTGCCAAATATGTAGCCCAACTTCATGAGTGGAAGCCACTTATTTCTCCAATATGCCATATTTCCATAAATACAAAAAGAAAATTTATCATCATATTCGATAGAAACCTGACATTTTTAAAAATTTTCACATAAACGTTTCATGAGAAAATATTTTTTTAAAATTATTATATTTATTATATAAATTACTAGGTGCAAGGCCCGCCTTCGGCGGACCTCTTGCTAACCAGGGGGCACGCCCCCTGGACCCCCAACCCACGAACCCCACGCTCATACCCCACTCCCACCCACCACACCCCCAATCACCGTCCCCACACCACCGCCCCGCACCACGCCTCTGGACCCTCAACTAAACCCTCCACTCCACCCGGCAGCCCCCCCCTGCACCAACACACCGACCCCCAGTTTTTGCATTTCTAGCCTTCTAGTGACTCACAGATTATGTATACAAAATTTGGTTAAGTTGGCTCTAAGGGTATTTTCATTTTTTGATCCCCCCCTTATTTTGGATGGTTAGTTTTTGCATTTATAGCCTTCTAGTGACCCTCAGATTATGTATACAAAATTTGGTTGAGTTTGGTCCAAGAGCAAGAATTTTCATATTTTGACCCCCCCCCCCTTTTGGGTGATTTTTTTCCGGGAATTTTTGTCAGAAATCAGATCCCTTACAACTTTGATCATTATAAAATTTGCCGTAGGGTTAATAGTTTAGGAGTTATTTGATAATTTTCATTCGTGCGCCACCCCCCCCCCCCAAACCCCCTTTTGGGGTCAAAATATCAAAAATTTATATAGCTATAAACGTAAGTTAGAAGACATCTGATGCAAATATGAAATTTTATAATAATCCCTTCAGCCGTTTTTACGTGAATCGTGAGCAACTTTTCGGAAACCACGGAAACATACAGACAGGGATTTTGTTGAAGGTGTTTTCGTTCATAACTTTGCTTGAAACGTGTGCAACCAAAATTTGCATTGGGTTCAGTCTAGCTTCCGATTGGTCCCTTTTTTTTTGGTATTGGTATTAGACCTTTTTTGTTAGGTTTGTTTTTAGACCTAACCTCTTTGTTTATGAACCGATTTCGATGGTTCTTTTTTATCCGATAGGGGGTGTCTTGGGGATGGTGCCATATTAATTTGATCAAGTTCTGATGATATGATCACTATTAATAGCATCACTAAAAAAGAGAAAAATAAAATAATTTTTAAGAGAAAAAAAATAAAAACCGACTTCAAAAAATTAAATGCAACAAATAAAATACACTAAAAGGTATAAAATAATTATTATCTTATTTAGTTACAACTAAACTGACGAAATATTAACATGAAATTACTTTTTGAAGTTGGTGCCAAACATATACCTTTTATGAATCGCACTCGACGGATCTTACTTAGTACGTTTGGAGGGTATGCTCGCTTATAGGTATAGTTTGTTTGGCACCGACTTCAAAAAGTAATTTCATGTTAATATTTCGTCGTTTAGTTGTAACTAAATAAGATAATAATTATTTTATACCTTTTAGTGTATTTTATTTGTTGCATTTAATTTTTGAAGTCGGTTTTTATTTTTTCTTAAAAATTATTTTATATATGTATATAGATATTATTTTGGTGTTTCTTTCTTGAATCTTTTATATTTGTTTCTTCATATCTTAAAACCTAAGAATCTATTTATTATTTGTTTTAGTTGTGTTCTCTCCATTTTGGGATCATCTGGCTAAATTTTGGAAACTTCGCAAGGAACCAAATGTTTTAATAAATTCGTTTACTGATATGAAAAAGGTATGAACAAAAAAGTACCTATATATATATATCTATTTTTAAATTTTCTCGTTAAGGATTTGTTTGTTACTACTTGATTGTAATTATGATAAATAAAAAATATATATAAAAATAGAATAAAAAAAAGGATTTGTAGTCAAATTAATGATCCGCAACTCTCTTAGGCTATTTTGTTCATAGATTAATTTGGAAATCAATTAAAATTCCTAATAATTTTCACAGCCTTTAGCTATTAATTCTGAAGCCAATCTTAAATGTTAGTTTATAGAGTCAACCCCAACCGCTCGCTTGTGTTCTTATTAACTAAAGCCCAAAATTGCCAATGTTTTGACAGAGCAGAAAAATTATGATTGAAAGAATATCATTCACAGATTTCTCTACAAATGCTTGAATACTCCAAGAATCAGTAATTTTCTCTACTCTTTTCTTAATATATACACATACATAAATGACCTAATTAGTCTATCTTCTAATCCCATTCATTTTTATACTTATGTTAGCTCCCTTCTGAATAAATAGAGCTTCTTCACATAATCTCGACGTAAACTTTTTAGGAAAATGGGCATCTCAAATTTCTGATAACTTAATTGCATCTAAGACATCTCTAATTTTTAGGCTTGAGGAGAAAAAGTTTATCTTTAAATTGAACCCGTATGTGGATAAGCTGTCCTTCATGTTAAGTTCTTAATCTCTTCTGACCTCTTTTGGAATGAAAACATTTGCTTTGTAGCGAAATCCACTGCAAGGAAGCTCGATTTTCTATTCAGGTCCATGGTTTTATTGATGCCCCCGCAACTTCTCACTCTCTACAAGCCCAAACTCAATTATATTATAGTTCGAAACAGCTAGAGGGTTCTTCAAACTCTGACTATTCTGGAAACAATTCAGAATCGAACTATCTGACTAATAGACGGCCAGACTTTTGCTGTCTCACTCGACTCACTAACCCACCGACGAAGTTTTTCCACTCTTTCCCTATTATATAGATACTATCTGGGCAAGTGTTGTGAGGAGATAAAATTAACAATCCCTCAAAACTTGTAATTGCGTTGACTCACAATATTCCTACGCTGTCAAACTGGAGAAGAGCCAAACTTCTTTATCCAACATGTTTATCCTCAGGGATGAAACTCTCTCCCTTTCTTGACTTTAACAATCTTCAATCTTTCAAGACCCTCTATCTATTCACTAACAGGTTATTATATTTATTTTCATTCTTATTAAAATTTAAAATTTTTCTAGGATTTAAAAACTACTGTAATTCGGACGGCCGAGTTTCTTAATTATAATCTAAATGATGATGAACTGACGAAACTTGTACAGCATTTAAGCTTTGAACAGATGCGAGGAAATGCTATGGTTAATCATCAGGAAGGAATCGATATTTTACGGGAAAGAAAGGGTAATATTTTTCTAAATAGATCTCCCACCAAATGATTTCATTTTAAAGCAACTAAGGGTCAGTCGTATGTCGGTTGGTAAAGTCTTTGTAAAAGTTGACAAAGGGCAAAAACTTGGAATTCACCTTGTGCCCGGCAATCAGATAAAAGCGCGTATCATCTGATTGGCCATCCGGCGGGCACAAGGTGAATTCTAAGGTTTTACCCTTTGTCGACTTTTACCAAGACGTTACCAACCGACATACAACTGGCCCTAAATGAAGAAAGAAAAGCAAAAATAGAAGAATCGGAAATAAATAGCTTAATTTAACTTTTATATTAAATTGAAAGTTTTTGTGCCGAGGGTAGCAGAATTTTTATATATTGAAGGAGACAATAAAATAGTGTCTTCTGCTGGAATTATCAATAAAATTTATAATTCCAGCAGAAGACACATTCTTTATCGTCTCCTTCAATAAATTTTATATTGTTACGGTTCCGTAGAGAAAGTTTAAAAAATAATTCCTTTTATCAGACTTTGCTGACTGTTTGTCGTCTTCTCTGCCATAAGCCTAAAAGGTCGATTTTTATTTGAGAGCCGCTTTCAAATTAAAAAAAATACAAAAATATATAATATTCGCCCACTGTACCCCCACTCCCCCACCTCCACCCCGCTCGACCCCACCTCCGAAACCTCGCCCTACCCCCGAATCACCCACCACTGCACCCCACCTCCTGCACATGTTTTTATTCAACCATATGATTCATTTTTATTCATCCAATTGTTAATAAATAAAACCTATCAAAATGTGTTGTTTTTCAGAAAATTGAGACCTGCTCTTGATTATTTTTTATTCTATTAAATAAATAAAGTTCATTATAAAAACAATTATAAAACGTTTATTAATATTTCTAACGTTTAGGGACAACAAAATATGTTAAAATCCACAATCACAATACTTCTTCAGGGCCTTTGAGAATAAAGGATTTACCCGACCCATTGTCTGCCTGAGCACAAAAGGAAAAGGGAAACCTTTTTTTAAAACCCTAAGAATGGGATTTGTCTACCTGAGAATAATTAATTTGATTACGAAAAAACCCATCAAAAACAATTTTGTCGAAGATGAGACCGTGACAGATCGAATTGTCACCCCAAAACCCCCTAACCCGTGAATTTCATCAAAATCGGTAAAGCCGTTTTCAAAATAGAACCAAGATACAAATATATAAACAAATAAATAAATATATATACAAATATACAATTTTTGCTCGTTTAATAAGAGTAGATATAATAATATTTGTGTAGTCAATATAACTCATATACTATTCGAATGTCCTTTATATAGAAATCAGCGAATTAAAAATGACATTTTTTCAATGTTTTAAAGCTACTTACTATTTAAAGCCTGCAATCAGATAGACTCTGTTGAATCTTTATCTATCGTCTGTTCTATAAGTTCTCGCTATTCACGTATCCAAATTTCTAATTTTATTCAATAAATATAATTTTTAAAATCAATTTCGTTCTTTTTTTTCAAAACTTCGATTTTGAATTATATAATTCATTTGTTTATTAGTAACAAGTACTTGGATAGGCCGTTGGTTTTGATGTCTTGTTTGAAGTTGATTTATACTCGGCGCCTAGATAAAAAAGTTGGGTATTCTCTTGAAATAAAAGGCATTGTCTCACTTGTTGACAAAGGTGTAGCTACATTTGGTTGTAAAATATGTAACAGTTTCATTGACGATTCATCACCATCCTCAGTCTACAAAATATTAAGGTGGCAGCAATAAGAATAAAATACAATTCAAACACATCCATAAATTGAAACAATATGAGGTAATAAAATTCATATGAAAGCAATAACATAAGCTTTCTAATAATATAAATCAACATCTTAAAAACAGTTATTTATTTCAAGAGAATACACAACTTTTTACTTTACCATACAGGGTATGGTCAAGTATTGTAATCGTGCATGAAAAAAGTGTTTTTTCCTTCTTTTTTTCGAAACGCCTTTAACTATTTTGATTAAAAAAATTAAGCGAAACCATGGCATTTCGCTCTACAAAAAAGCCCTTATAAGTGAACATCGAAAAAATTATATTTTTCGAGAAAATAATTCTTTCGTCAAAATGTCTGTTAGTTAGTCTGTGCGTTACCAAATTTTTGTGGACGAGCTAGCTCAAAAACTAGTGTGAATATCGAAACCAAATTTCACACGTAGTTTTGGTCCAGTGAGATTAAGAGCTGATTAGATTTTGGTGCATATCGACCCAAAATTAACTCAACCAAATTTTGTATACATAATCAGTGGGCCCACGGTAATCTAAAAATGCAAAAACTAACCCCCCTCCCTTACATGAAAATAAATAATTTTATTAAGTATTAAATATAAGTGAGAGGTCAGGTTGTATGGTAGAGTCAAGTGGATGGCCACATCAGAACACGTCAGCTTAGTTCTCTAGTCGTCGAGTATAACTCAACTTCAAACAAGACATATATAATTCATGCTATATCTTATAATTTATAATTTTACGCTCCAGTTAACTTTGAGAGTGCCTACAAAGTTATTTCTCACTGTGTTAGCTCCTTCAAGAAATCCTAGGTTTGCAAGTTGGATTTGGCTGCTTCTTTTTCTTTCTTTTTTTCATTATTTAATCTTTGACCTTATAGCAAGCATATGGTCCTCTTCTTTTTAAATTTATAATTAGATTTTGTCTATTTTTATAATTTAACGTAATATCATCCAATCTTTTGATTTATTCAAAATTTAGATTAAAAGTAATATTTAATTTAATTATAAATACCAAATATTTTTTTAATATCATTCACTAATTTTATTTTAAATATTTTAAGGTATGAAGAATCAAACCGAGCCCTTTATGCGTTCCGGTCAAGATGGAGGCTATCGCGAATCAATGAGCCAAGAAATTAAAAAGAAATTCGATGATTGGACTATCTCAGCATATAATCGTCTCGGACATGAAAATTTACCACCCCATCAAGATCATACTGCTCTACAAAACTCAGAAGAGAATATAACAATTACTCGTGTTTAAATTATAAGTAGGTATCCAATAACTATATAAAATAAATACAGGGTTCACTACCAGTTAAGGTAGTTGTTTCGCGATAATACTAGCAAAAAGTTAATGCTAGAGTATATAGAACAATAAGGATTCATAATTCATAAGCCCAAAACTTTTTGTTGTTTATGTACCACTACTATCCAATCCCGTGCTCGTTTGACAAATCTGGCAATACTGTCCGAGCTTGTATATATTTTATCATAGAAATGTCAGATAAAGTATATTATAAGGGAGATTTATAAAATAAAAAGTTTTTAATAAAGGATTGAAAGCTGTTGCGCCAATGGCTGAAGCGAAAAAACGTCAAAAAAGTACTAAAGTTAACCCACTTTTTAGGTTAAATAAATGCTTTGTTGCCAGCTTGTTTTTTGTGTAAATTTTTCGTTATTTATTCATTATTATCTCAGAAACTGTGTTGTAACTATGAATTAACATTTTCTTAAAATATGTATTAGTTATTCTTTAATGTTAGTTTAGTTTTTTATAACAATGGTAAGAATAGTTTCTTAATTATAATTAAAAATGTATGTAAACTTTCGGATATCCAGTATAGTGCAATGTATAAGAGTCTGAAAAACTCATCTTTGGAATTTAATATCTCCGGAAATATATTGTTCATAAATTTCGTTCATAAATTTCTTTTTTGGTAAACAACTCAAGTTTGAGTTGTATTTAGTCTTTTTGATTTTAAGTCGATTCTTCCACTTTTTCAGTAGAGGTTGCCATTAATAGTCAAAACATCAAAAATGGAATGCAATAAGGTTATTCCTCTAGTATTAGATAAGAATCGATCGTTATTTTTGATTTTAAGCCGTTTTCTCCATGTCTTCATCAATGGTTACCAATAATAATCGAAGCGTCAAAAATCTAATGTAAAATTGTTATTCCTCGAGTATTATATGAGAATCGATTGCTATTTTTGATTTTAAGTCGATTCCTCCATGTCTTCAGCAATGGTTACTAATAATAACCGAAACGTCAAAAATCCAATGTAGAATGGTTATTCCTCGACTATCAAATGAGAATCGATCATTATTTTTGAATTAAAGTCAATATGAACTGCAAATTGCAAGTGATATCTGATTAATAATAAAGGAATAAACATATTATTTTTTTATTGTTTAGGATAAATAATTAATATCTATATCCAGTAGACACCAAGCCAGCAAAACATATTAATATTTCAAATGAATTTGGATAAAGTTTAGCAACGATCCGTTGCAGTTTATTTAATTTTCAACGGGAAACAAGTGACCTAGAAAACCTAACTCATAGTAAATTGATATTTAATAAAATATTTATTTACTTTTATCTCTTATTATATTAAGTTGTAATATGCAATTGAAAAATCTATAAGAGCATTTATCCCCAAAAAAGTAAAAGCATAGAGCATTTGGTAAATTTTTATTTCGGCTAAGAAATTGCAGTTGCTGTTTGTATAATTGAATTATTTTTAATATTAAAAATAGAGGTTCACTTTTAATAAAACAGATAGCGTATGTTGTACTTAAATTGAAACAGTATATTAATTTAAACTACTAGGCAAAGACTGTCTGCGTAGTGAAATATTTAATTCACTCAAAATTTTCATTTTTCACTTATTTATTATATTTAGAAATCTTTTCAATTAAATCACCACTAAGAATTTATAAAATTTAATCGTTGAGAAGAATAAATTTTCAAGCACGTTTCATCTTTCAGTCTGTCTGTATTCTGATACCATAACAACCGAAGCTCACGGAGAGCTAGTTCTGGCCCCCAAATGTTTGTATTTTCATTATTAAGAACTGATTAGATTTTGGTTTTTCTATCTTTAGAATTTCCTGATGAAAAATCCGGAAACCAGAAAATAAAGTCAGTCTTTATTTGCAGAGCTCCTGAACAGTTGAAGCTATTAATTTTAGTAGAAAAGTTTCTACTTCATGTTTTTGTGACAAGTTTCTGCTTTTTAGCTCAAACTGTTTGATGACTAAAATTGTCTAATCAGAGTTTTGAATATGTTTACTTGATAATACTCCTGGATATAAAATTGATGTAATCCATAGATCCTAATGAGACCCTCGCGGTAGCTTTAGACATTTTAAAAGCCTTCGATATGGACTGGCACAAAAATCTTCTCTGCCAAATTGACCTCCGACGGCCTTGTTCCGAAACTCTGTAAGTTGTTCGAAAGTTTTTTTTCAGACCATAGTATTAAGGTTGTCATCGATGGAATATCATCTTCCACACCAACGCTGGAATTCCTCTGAGATCCGTTATCTCCTCTACGCTTTTTCTTATCTATATATCTGTATATCAACGACCTTCTAAACTTGCCCTCCAATCCGGTATATTGTTACGCAGATGACAGCACCCTATATAACGCCCCTGCATCGCATAAAAACCGTGCAGGCATTGCCTCCTCAATTAATTTAGATTTAAACTGGGAATCCCAAAACTTAGTTAACTTCAATGCAGTGAAAACTCAGTGTTATTTCTAGGCGCGTCGACAGAAATCTCCCAAACATATCATTCGATTCAAACTCATTGGAATTCAGGGATAAAAATTCAATGCTAGGCGTCACACTAGGGTCTGACCTTTCTTGGAATGACCATATCTCAACCACGCAATTCAGAAGCGAGCAATTAAACTAATAGAAGAACCGGCCCTAATTAACTCACTTGACTTCCTGGCTCAACGAAGAAACGTTTCTGCCCTTTCCCTGTACTACAGATACTATCATGGTGTCTGTTCAGTCGAGCAGAAATCAATTATCCCCATAAAGCCCTCTTTAAGAGAAACACGTGGTTTTCCAACGCTCAGCACCCCTTCGCTGTCAAATTTGAAAAAACCGAACAAGCGCTTTCGCCCTCTTTTATTCCTATGACCTCCAGAGACTGGAACTCGCTCCCAGGCACCGTCTTCCCCGGGACTTATAACCTTCAGCTGTTTAAGACCCGTATCCACAGATACCTTCGACCCCTACCCAGCCCATAAAAAACCTTCTTCTTCTTCTTTTCACGATGGAGGGGCAAACCCAGGCCTTTAGAGGATGCACCTTTTTGGTGTAACTCCTTCTCTCATCATTTTCATTAAAAAAGACACAACGTTTCAACTTATAATTTTAAAATCATTGGATTCATTGTATAATAGAAATGAAAGCGATTTGATTCTTAACTCCTATCTTCAATCTATTCTAAATAAATTATTTATAAAGGGTGAATTGTATTCTAAAAAAAAAACGATTTTTTTATTTCAGAAAAAATTATATTTTATTTGGTCTTGAATAATGCAATAATATATAATAATAATATTTCATATAATAGTTTTTTCACACACAAAAAAATCATTCAAGCCATCCACTATTAAATTACAAAAGTAGATAAATATTAAAAAGAAAAATTGAGGATATTTTTCTTCAAGCAACATCAATATTAATACCAGCCTATAAATATCCATATAAACAAAGAATTACATATCATATATATCAGAAGAATTTGAAAAAAATAGTAAATAGTAATAAAATTATTTTTAGAATAGATTTAACAATAAATTTTATTTGACTTTTTAATTGCTTCTTGAGATATTTCTATGGTCATACAATTGCTAGTAAGACCCTACCTATCTCTAGTAGTCATAACCAAATCCTATAAGCATTTTCTAGCTCGAGACGAAGCCATTGTTGCCATTTTCAAGGCGTTGCATTAGTTTTTCACTTCTAATTTAATGAATAACCATCAATATCTCCTGTCCTGAATTATTTTTGACACTTTATTTCTTTTATCATTGTTTTATTGTTTACTGGGGCCGAAATACATTGGTGTTAAATGTTAAAATAGCTCAGAGGGTAGTTAGGAAGTTCTCCTAACAATCAACACAGACTTTGCTACTGAAGATACATAGTTCGATTCTGTTTGGAGGCCCTACCCTTAAAACGGCATCATTTTTGAACGGGTCAATGCTTTTAATTTGGTGACGACTACTTAAGGGGCCCATACACTGTCAAACAAATTGCGCAACAAAGCGATGTACAACGTTGCGTTGCGCATCGTTTGCCGGGGCCCATACATTGCCAGAGAAATTGCGCAACAAAGCGATGCACAACGCTGCGTTGCACAATCGCATCATTCATAATCATACCCTTGGAAATATTGCGCAACTCGCCCATACACAACACAACGCGTTGCACAAACACTCCCGGTGTGCAAAATATTTCAAACATTTTTGAAACTTATCAAACAATTGCTTAACAGCCTGTGTTGCTCAATTTGTTTGACAGTATATGGGCGCCTTTAGTTATATTTTCTTTTTATTGAGTTTTTAAGCGAATGCTTGAGAATTCAGGGAAATTCAAATCCCAATCTTCAAGGAATTCAAATTTGAGAACTTTTCAAAAAGTAGAGAGTAAGAAAAAACATCGGGTCTTAGCCTCTACAGAGATATTAACCATAACTAGAAGTTTAGTGGAAATACGATAAAGTTATGCATAATATCTTATACAGTCTGATTGTAAATTTTTATCGGTAATTCAATTTTCAAATTGAAAACAACAAAATAAAACTATTTACTAAATATAAATATTTTTGAAATGGATAATTATACTTAAATTGAAAAATCATTGTAATCATATAGTACAGTAACTCTATAGTCCAACATTTCACAAGTCGGACTCGTCTAGTAATACGACACCTAACAAGTCCCTACATAAAATTTTCATGTTACAACTTACCAAAGTGTCCAGAACTGAGTTTAGTATTGTGGTCACTAGTTGTTTATCGCACATGTGGAAATAAAATTGACTAGTTTTAATGCAATAGAATGATTTGAAGATGAACTTAAAAATTAACTCTAACTTTTTAAAGGATATTTATTCTTTTGGCACTCTGAATTGGGTGATTAGTTTTGCTAAGTTAGCATATTAATAATCAGTGATTTGTTCTCGTAGCTCTATTTTTTTAATCCAGTTATCCTATACACTTCGATAATATATACTTCGGATTAGAGAGATTCTACTGTACTTAGAATATATGAATATAATATCAAGAGATTTAAAATGATAAGAAAATCTTATTAAAATTTAATCGTCAGTGAGGTTGACCATAAATAAATAAAATTTTCAATTTAAAATTTACTCTGATGACGTCAAATACTTAAGAGCGAGTTTTATTTTAATATTTCCAATTTGAAAATTATTGAATAATAATTATAGCCGTTGGACCTAATTTAGAATCATCCTATATTTATAGTTTTTAACTATAATAAAATGTATTTATATTACCCTAATATTTTCACTATTTTTGAAATATAATAAAGTTCTAACTTATAGGCATTTGATAATAGAAAAGTTTATATTATTTCTAATATACAGGGTGTTCTACATTTTAGTAGCAAAGTGGTTTAACCAATCAATAAAAGAGCTCATTTTTAATAATGACATAGTTGGAAAAGTTATTTCTTTTTGAAATACAGAGTGTCTTAGCTGGAAAAATATCAAACCCATAAAAATGAAATAAAGAATTGGACATTAAAAAATGAATTAACTCGTTAAATTTGAATTTGCTTTAAATAATTTAATAAAGTACTGATTTAACAGAAACAAGCAATTCAAAAGAATTATTTTAAAACTTGTTTTAATTCTAGAAATTCGAAGCTTTATATTAAATGAAATATCTCGAAAACGAAGTCTGATCAGCATTTTTCAAGAATAATTTTCTTCTCTAAATTTAATAGGTTATTCAAAATTAAAAACAAAATGTAAAAAACAAAAATATACCATACTTACCCTTATTTATAAAAAAGAAAATTAAAATTAAATTGTACTACACTGGATCATAAATCATATTATAAAACAAATATTAAAATAAAGTTCTTAAGCAAAATGTAAAGTAAATCGACTTTAGAAAATATTTCAAAAAATAAAATTTTCAACTTTTCACTATTTGTCGATAAGAAAGAATTATTGGACATATTATTTTAATTAAAAATGAGATCTTCTATTGTTTGGAAGTTTGGAGTTCTGTTAGTAAAATGAAAAATACCCTCTATATATAAGTGATTGAATCACATTGACACATTAATATAATATATTTATTTATATGAAGAGTACAATTTTTATTCACAATAGTAGGTATATATTGATATGACGAGATCAGTAATAATAAGTATTATAATATATAGTGAACCAAGCAAGAATAAGAGCTTTTTAGAAAAATTTATATTTATTAGAAAAAATAGCCTCTGGCTGTTTTTAGAAAATATTACTAAGATTATAGTCTTATTTGTATATTTAAGACAACTGCTACTTTTTGGAGCAAATCCTTTTTATAGGGGCAAGAGGGGGAGACCCTCTTCCTCGCCCTTTAGAAAACTAATTTTCCCTAAAAGCTTATATATATATATATTATATAAAAGCGACTTAATTAAATGAAAATTCA
Source organism: Forficula auricularia (assembly GCA_024734495.1). Classification (NCBI taxonomy): domain Eukaryota; kingdom Metazoa; phylum Arthropoda; class Insecta; order Dermaptera; family Forficulidae; genus Forficula; species Forficula auricularia. Next base: position 2,894,522 of record JALMQS010000078.1, read on the forward strand.
TATAGATTAAATTTCACACTAAAAAAGCTCTCTATATATACAGGGTTTACATACTATAATATTTATAAAGATATAGATAGGTATGTGTATTTATTTAACATTGAATACAGTATTCATTTATCTGTATCTATTTCTAATTATCATACTTAATTGAAATTGATCATCAGTGAGTCTTTTCTTTCTTTCAATCATGAAGAAATAGGTATTTTTTCTCTTCTAATCTAGATGTTTTTTACTTTACCAAATACGTATTATAGGGGAGTATTGTTAATCGTGCAGGAAAAAATTTTTATGCTTAGTATTTTAAAAATTTAATTAAAATCTACTTTAAAAGTGAAAACTTTTACATAACTCTGGTACCTATTTTTCTATAAATTTTGGTAATTTGGCGAATGGTTTTGTTTGGTATAAAGTTGAAACTTGAAATAACGATGCAGCTTATTAATAAAAACTTACGCACGAAATTTTATTGGATATAGCTACAACAATTTAGGAGGTTTTAAAATAACTGTTCTATTTTTTCAGATTTTCAAATGGAAGTTTTAAGGAGGTTCTTTCGCGACAATCCACACAAAAGTGTTAGCCTCATAACCACTCTATAAATATGATTCATCGTCAGTCATCGTGGGTATCAGTATACAGTCAGACAGAAAAAAATCAAGATTGAAAAAAATTTTCTCCACGTTTTAAACATTTCTAAGTATGAATAAGCAGGAAAAAAATTGTTAATTCAATATTGATATTATATCAAAACGACATTTTCTTATTTTGAAGTTTTTATTTCGAGATTAAGATTTGATTAGATTTTGGTTGAAATCGGAACACATATGACTATTGGTGGCTTTTTTCTAAGCCACTTAATCATATATTTTTTTTATTCAATATATTTTTAACTATTTTCGAGATATTTTGAAAAAACTAAGCAAAAACTTTTTTCTCCATGATTATCATTACATTATATCGATTTGTTGTATAATATAAATAAAATAAAATAAAAATACAAGAGGATAAATCATGTAGATTGTTTTTAATTTAGTAAAATACTCTAAGTAATAACTAAAAAAACAATACAAACATATCTAATAAGTAATAAGTTATTAATATAATAATTATAATCTTAAAAATTACTTTTTTGTGTAATATATAAATAATTACAAGTAGTCATTCCTTTAATATTGAATTGTTCTAGTTTGAAATTCTTAAGCATATTGTTCATTGTAGAGTGGCTTTTATAGGAAAAACAAGCGGAAAATAATATTTATTTATAAATATAACGAGTGTTTATTTTTCTTGTTTTTTCCCGTTATAGTAGTTTTTTTTTTAGTTCATTCTTGAATTATATTAAATTAAATGTTTGTTTAGGCTGGTTGCCCAATACGTCATACGCGGCGCGACAGAATGTCTCTCTGTGTTTGGCTTACATATATTTAAGCTAATGTAGGGTCGGTCAATTGGACCTGCTGAGCAGACAGACAGGTAAATACAATATTGAATGTCTGCTCAATTTTGGGCATTTGAAAGGGTGTTCATGATAAAGTCGGATTATCTAACGATATAAGGCAAAAAGGTCGTTAGATATCGCGTCTCACGTTTTGATAAACCAGACTTAAACAAAACTAGTATGATCAATATAGGTAGATCAAAAAAAACGAACAAAAAATAAACTACAAACTCACGCTTTCTATAATTGATCACTGTATATTAACACTTTTTATTTATATATTCGCATTTCGAATAAGAAAATTAGCTCAGTACAATATCTTGGGAAATAAATAAAATTCTTTATTAATATCAGAATAGAATGTTTAATTTCACTATAAAACGTTTCTGAAAAAATGTTCCTTTTATTAATTATATAATTGAAATCTAGTGTAAATATAATTATTTTTGAAAATATTGACAATGCTATAAATTGTTTTGGAGATAAAAATTACCTTTAAGTAATAAAAGGTAATAATATAAAAGTTCAAATTACAAAGAAAATCATGAGAGGATGTCAACTATCCAAAGTATTATCAATAACTTTAATTATATGTCAGAAGGGTTATATTGACATTTTCGTGTATTGAATCCAAATATCAAAAATGCAATCCCGGCTATCGGCCATAATAATATTCACAAAGAGAAACAAAGAGGTTGTCCTCTGCTTGATGCAAATAAACATACACACATATATATCGAAATTATATATCTGTATATATATATATATATATATATATATATATATTATTTATTTGTTTGAGACTATAGTTTCGAAGACTTGATTATTTAAACACATGTATCCCTTTTTTTGTCATAATAAAAAGGATACACGTGCTTAAATATGAATGTGAGCTGGAAGATGATTTTAATTTTAACTGGCTCCTAGCTAAGTAAAGATCGAAAATTTTCAATATCCATATGGTATTGACTCCATGAAAAACAATATTTAGAATTAAAAAAAGACTGATGATGAAGACCAAGCCTTCGAAACTATGGTCTCACACAAATAAATAATATATATATATGTGTGTATGTTTATTTGCATCAAGCAGAGGACAACCTCTTTGTTTCTCTTTGTGAATCAACAACTCTGCTACTCTCGGCAAAACAAAAACTTTTCATAATAATATTTATGAGAAATAATTTCTTTCCAAAAAATCCTGATAAATTTTCAAAAAACACCAATCCGACCCTATAATAAGTGAGTTCTTATTATTTAGAATTTTTTTAATCTTTTCGAAAATTTAAATATTTATATCTATTCTGAACCAATGTTATTAAAAACAAGTTTCTCGAATTTTGTAAAAACAAAATAAAACATTCGATAGTTTTCCTTAAAACAATTCAATTTTTTAATGATTTTTTGATTTGAAAAGTTTTTATTTTGCCGAGAGTAGCAGAGTTGTTGATTCATAGAGAGAAACAAAGAGGTTGTAATTACATTAAAATTTTATTAAACCAATTATTTTACATGAATTAATGTATACATTGAATTTGAGCTTCGACTCCGGAGATTACTTCTCCACCATCGACTGTCCTTGATCATCTTTTTAGTCCTTGTTTTTAATAAGAGGAAAAAACTAATTAAAGAAAAAACCTCTTTTCCGATAATTATTCCAATTCCATATTCTATATCATCCTCAAGAGGTTGTAATATATTTATATATACACATATATATTTTATATATATATATGTGTGTATGTTTATTTGCATCAAGCAGAGGACAACCTTTTTGTTTCTCTCTATGGATTTTTTTGAACTCTAAATACTAAAACTAGAAAGCTCAAATTCCAACCAGCTCTTATTTTTGAAAGTCTAAACATTTTACCAACTTCTTATATCTTTGCCATGACTCCCTATAGAGCGTATAAACTTGATTAATGTATCAGATATAAGTAGTTTCCTTTTCGAAAATTTATCAATTTTTTGGAAAGAACTTAGGTATTTAAAAATAATAGGTGAGTAATATTTGTAAGTAATCTCCAATTCAATTGATTTGTAGCATTGGCAAGTTTTTCAAAAACATTTATATTTACACGGGGTTTTAATTTTATAATTGATGAATGGAAAATTTTTCCCGAAACGTTTAATAGTCAAATAAAACATTCTATTGATTTTTTTTAAGCATTGTATTTATTTCTTTTAATAACACAATCAAAAGTAGTATTTTACAATATTATAATTAAGGAACAAAATCAGCTACTTTATTATATACATAGGATAAAAAAAAGAATAGTTTGATTATATTACAATGTCAAAACAATTCACACAAACACACATATTCACTGAAAGAGCCTTGTTTTTATTTTCCAGAGAGATCACAAAAATTCAATAAGAAGAAATTGTTTGCAGTTCATCTGTTTCGATTATAGTTTTAAAACACATTTTATTTCTGATCTTCTTCTCTCAATTGTCCTGTTAAATTTTACAGCTTCATTCTCTATTGCTTTATAATAAAACAGGTGAATTTTTTTTATAATATATTTTCTACTATATATATCAAGGAATGTTTTACTTGGGAAAAATTAATTAAATCTTTAAATAAAAGAATATCAAAATTGTATCTTTAATAGTTTGGTCCACCGTTCTTTCAATTTAATATACTGATTGTATTTATTTTTTACAAATTAGTGATAATGAGAAATTATAAAATACATGAAGTTATTATTTCTTTATTATAGTATATAAATATTTATAAATTAATTTTATTCATAACTCACGTATATATTTCAGTACCCAGAAATTTTTTTGAAGACTAGGACACAATTTTTTTAATTAGCTTGGTATATTAATAAAAAAATGTTTCATTAGATTTAATATTAAATTAAAGTGAATAGTAGGAAAGTAGAAACGAAATTTATTTTTTTCTAAATACTTATAAAACAATCATTCGCGACGTTTCGCCTTCAATCGAGACTTCTTCAGGATCAAAGCTAAACAATAAGTATTATTTTAAGAGAAAAAAAAAATATATTAATTCCCAAGAATAAACATTTTAATTAATAAAACTTGAAACTAAATCAATTAAATAAAGTTTTAAAATATATTTTATATGAAGTGTTTTTGAAATTGATGATTTTGAGGCTAGTCCTGGGCCCAAAGTCCCACTTCTCTAGATGCTTCTTTGACTAAGTTGAGAAATTTATTTTATAAATAGAGGTTAAAAATCTCTATTCAATTTAGATTTAAATATATCCTAGGTCAGGGACGAGGGGTGAACCGTGATTGGAATTTGGTGTACACCGTCTTTGGAATTACTTTGGAATTCATTAGATAATCTATTGTCTTCTACTTGGAAATGAAAGTGGAAGTAGGTGTACACGATTTTAGGTCGCGGTTCACCCCTCGGTCAGTGACATACGCTAGAGGATTCTGATATTTATAATTTTGGGATCCCACTCACCCCTATAAAAATTTCTGGGTACCAACCTTAGTTTTGATTAATCTTTTAAAACAAATAAAAATCACTGGATTGTCTATCTGTCTCATAGATTGAACCTTTGTATTTTACGCTCCGAAAATTTGTACTGGTCGGGATTCTTATTAACTTTTAAAATGAATTATTTTTTGAATTTGTTTTCAAAAATCTCATTTTATAATTAAACATGTTTTATTTATATCCAAAATAGTAGGATCTGTTAGAAACAAAACTTAAATGAAAAAAGTAATAACTCTTTTATAATATGAAAATATTTTTTTTTTTTTTGCTTTCTAATACTATTTTATTTTCATTGTAAATCATATTTTAAATTTCATAATTTGAATTCTCATGTTTAATTTTTTTTTTTTTTTTTTTAATTAAACTCATTCATTTATTTAGTAAAAGATCATAGAATATTGATCCTTGGATGTTTTTCTCAGGTGTTATCAGTGTCTAGTAGCATAATCTAATATTACAGAATTTGCTCTATTCTAGTGTGATCCCACGCATGCACACTTTACTTTCTCACTAGAAAGTGTGCATTTATGGGTTCTATAAGACCCAGTACCATAAGTTAAACACACTCTAGGACTAAGGTAGTTTAGAAATAAAAGTGACAAAAAATTATAATTAATAAGTTGTTGTAGGGAAATAAGGACAATAGCTTATGCAAATATTTTTCATTTTATGCCAACGTTTCGTCAACCTTGTTTACTTCCTCAAGATATTTTTAGATTTAAATAGGAAATACTTTCAATCTGTTCAATGACTGGCCTATATGTGTTTTCTAAGAATAAATATTGATAAAATGACAAATATGCAAAGTTAATTTGTTTGAGCCCTGAGGAAGTCAACAAAGTTGACGAAACGTTGGCATAAAATAAAAAATATTTGCATAAAGTATTGTCCTTATTTCCCTACAACAACTTATTAATTTAATCGATGGACATGAATAATAAAAATAAAAATTATAATATGTATTTTTTAAATTTCTGCTCTAATATACATTGTAAATGTTTATTTTGAAGGAATTTAACAAATAAAAATAAAAAAAGAGAGATGGAGCTCAAATTATTTTTTATTTTAAACTTCTGATAACGTTTCGACATTATAAGGTCATTTTCAGAGCAGGAATTTGTCAATATTTATCTCTGCTAACGTTTCGACGTTATTTTAATGTCTTCAGAGCAAGTGCCAATATTTTTAAATGAAGATTTCCTTAAACTCATTAGGAGGAGTTTAAAGTAATTAAATAATTTAAGCTACAAGTTACATGTCTCTTTTATTTATTTATTTTTTAATTATGATAATTTTAATTATACTTTTTTTAAACAACTTGTAAATTTTATTATTATACCGCCCTTAAAAAAAGAAATATATACCTATGTGTATTAAGGAGATCAAAAAATAGCCCAAGAAAAGCTAATTAATTACTCCACTGATTGTGACGTTTTGGTATAGAAAATTTAACCCGAAAAAACATCCAAATCATCAATAGAGCGTTGATATATTAAAAGATGATATTTATTATTATTTCTCAAATATTTTAAACTTTTGTTTTGTCTTTTAAGAATAGAAAACAAAAAACAAATATTTTTTCAATTTATTTTTTTATTTTTACATTTATTTCAATTTTTACAATAGATAGGTAGGTATATCAGGTCTTCCAAAAACCAAGTCTCTCGCAAATATAGATTTGAAAAAAAAACGAGAAACGAAAAAACTATATATTAAAATAAACTAATGAATTTGAATATAATTTTAATATTGCGATGTTTTATATTATATATATAAAAAGACATCATAAAATAACAGTCATCTTAATCTAAACATTATTAGGTATTAATGATTCTTTTATTATAATTCATTATTTAATAATAAATACAAATTTAGGCTTAATTATTTTTTTTAATATAATTTAATCAAAAAGAAGATTTAGAAAAATATTTCGAGTGGGGTAGAAAGTACTCTATTTTTATGTTTTTGCTTTTTTTCGTTGAAAATTCAAAAAGAACTGATGTATACATAATTAATTTTAGTTCTATTTTATTTTTGAATTTCTATTTCAAGTGATCCTTGTATATATATAAATAAAGGCTTCATAATAAATAATCAGTCTTAGAGAGTAGAAGCATTAGGCTAAAGATTCGATAAGGAAATCGCAAGTTTGATCGATCATTTTCAGGGGTAATATTTTATTTTATTCTATTTTATTATTATTATTTTTTTTTATATTTAGTTTTTTTATTCTATTCTTAAGATGGAACTTACATAATAATATATTATTTGGATTATTTTTTTTTAATTTGAAGTACCGTATTTTTCGCCGTATAAGACGCACTTTTTCTCCCCAAAATCGGGGGGGGGGGGGAAGTGCCTGCGTCTTATACGGCAAATACAAAAGCCCACCATTTTCTAGATTTGCCTCCTTTAAAATTGGGTGCGTCTTATATACCGGTGCGTCTTATACGGCGAAAAATACGTTAGTTTGGATAAAAAATAAAATTCTCAAAAACTACACATAAAAAAATCATCTAGAATTAATTTAATTTTTTCGCTGGAATCGCGATTGCTATACTTTTTAAGATTAGATGAGATTGCTAAAGCGAAAGCTAGCCAAGATAAAATAAATATATTTTTATCAAGGAAAAAAACTCAACTATTTAATAAGAAATAATTTAATAATATTTATTTATTAAATAAAATGGGTAATTGTTTCTAATTTTTGCAGATATAGAATCTTCAAGTTTGACTCGATAGGACACTTGAAAGACGCTTCGAAAAAATTTTCAACTATACTTTAACTGGGAATCGTAGAATCTTAAAGGCTTAGAAAAACAATTTTTTAATTAATATAGAAAATGAAATAAATGATTTACTGAAATGATGCCAAAAAATAAAGTTTCCTGGTAAGTTTAAAAAATTTATCGTTTCGATGATTTCCATCTTTATTAGGACAAACTAAGCTAAGTACCAAAATAGCTTTTGAAAATATTTTCTTTTTGAATTTATCTTGTATTTCAAGTTCAAAAATATTTATTAAAGCGTTTAGAAACTAATGTAGACCACAATAAGTACATATCTCTTTTGGCGTTGGATTTGGTTTGATGAATCTTATTTTTGTTAAATATGGCACTTAGTTCTTTTACTTTTTCTATCCTTTAAATATTTGTTCTGTGGCTTCCTTCAGCTGATAGATAATTTTACAATTTGTATTTAAATAAATTAGAAGTGTTTTTAATTTACATACTTAATATCATGGAAAATTAAGATAGGAATAAAATCTTATAAAAAATGAGCCACTACAAGAAATATTTGTTTTGATGAAGATGGGAGTAAACCAATGAAAAATCGACAAATTTTAAGATAGTAATCCAAATAGCAAACTAGGTCTATAAGCGAGAGGTACTTTTCCAGTTGGGAAGTAGATTTGAAGCTTCAATAGTTGAATTGTTTATCAAAAGAAAAATTTCGACTAAAACCACCTATATTAAATATAACTTAAAGTTTCGACACGTAACTATTGATCGTGTAATTGGGTTTTATAAATTTTGATTTTAAGTTAGCACGACTTAATTCTCCTGATTACCTTGAGGAGATAACAATATATGCACCAATGATTATTTCAAGTGGTCTAAGTAAAAAAAAATATATTTAAATTACATTAATGAGATGTCGGTTTTGCAGTCTCATAAAATTGAACCTTTATATATATTTTTAGTTGTGTGTTTATACATAATTCAAATTTTGTTTATTTTATAACACTAAAAATCTCGAAATTAACAATAATAACTTAGACTACTTTCCTAGTCACAGACACATATAGGTCTACCTTTTGGAAAAACATCACATGTATTAGCAAACCATTCTAATCTCGGTTCTGCCGAAATTTCCCTTTTGATAAATATTAAGATACATTTATTGAACTATTTGGCTACCTTATTTTTTTGAATTCACCTCATCAACCACTAGTCAGGAATTTCAAGGGTTTTTTAACTAAATAGTATGCTAAAATATATATAATGTAAAAAAATTGAAGATAAACAAATATTTTTGGAATGATTGTAAAAAAAATAATTAAATTTGATTAATTTGCAAAATAAATATTATAAAGGTATAAAGAAAAATTATTTTCGAAAAAAAATCGAATATCCAAATATTATAAATATGTAAGTATTATCAAAAGATTTAAGTTTTCTTAGGATCTGCCGGTGGTTGTTGCTGTCATGCATAGGATTGGTCCAGGGAGATAGTGACCTTATGACCGCCCTTGTCGACCCAATTGCGTAATCTACCCCTGAGCTCTTCTAAAGATTTCGACTTGGCTTTATTGATTCTTTTGTATTTGACATCCTTGGGTTTTGTGACTGACCTATGATTGGACATGACTCTATTGTACGTAGTCAAGGGAGGATCTTGCGTAGTGGGTGTCGTTGTATTTGAGGGTTGCGTTTGGTCATTTGGAGTTTCATTTAAACGTTCAAATGAGCCTGATAATTCCGTTAATTTGGTGGTTGAATCTTCATTACTGCCGTCCTCTTCGATGCTATAAACGGTTTCGAGAACGTCAGGTCTTCGGAGATACCCGTTGGCTCTTCTTGAAATGTAGACATGATGTGGCTCGAAGGCGTCGCTGACACTTCTACAAACAGGTCGGGGTCTTCCGTCGTGGTCAGATTCTTCCATAACCACCGCCGAATCGCTGTCGTTGAGCGAATCCAGATTGTCACAAGGATCTCCGTTTGAGGAGTTCATTAAGTCGGTGAGCCGGCTTTGAAGCATATCTATCGCTCGTTGTTGACGGACGATAATCGATTCCCTGTCGGCTAATAAGATTTCGATTTCATTCTGTTTTCGGCAAAGGCGAGATTCAAATAAGACCAATTGAGCAGAAAGGTTCATTAACTGCTCGTGTCTTTCTTGACGATGACGAAGAAGCAATTCCTCCTAAAAAACAAAAAAAAAACAAAATCATTAACACTGGACAATTTTTTATTCTTTAAACAAAGAGTCAAATCTAATAAATTTTGTGCTAGTGATTACGAATATAGTAATACAAATTGAATAACTGATATGAATATACAGTGTTTCAGGAGAAATAATAAATATTTTAGGAGGTTGTAGTATAGACGAATTGCAATAAAAAATGCCATATAATATGTTTCTAATTTTTATTGAGTACAGAGATACAGCTGAGTTTAAAGCATTTTCGTTTCGTGTGTTGGTACACCAGTTGCTATGGGCGTATGTGTCGAATGTCAACAGTAGAGTGTTGATGTTCAAGTTGTGAAGTTGTGCTTTAATTTACATTGAATTTTTGTTGGCCAAGTCTATTGTACTGTACCGTGTAAACATGCCGCACGTATTTACACATGCTGAGTATGCCGATATAGGTAGTATTTGAGTATGGGTTTTGTAATGGAAACGCTGCTGTTGCTTGTAGAGTATACAACATACGATTTCCTAACTGCAAGCTACCAGATTCAAGAGTGTTTACTCGTGTGTTCAATACACTGCATGACACTGGTAGAGTGCCCAGCAGTCATATTTCAACAGCTATATCTCTGTACTCAATAAAAATTGGACACATGTTACATGGCATTTTTTATTGCAATTCGTCTATACTACTACCTCCTAAAATATTTACTATTCCTCCTGAAACACCCTGTATATCAGGGGATATTTATAGGACCAAATTAAACCCTGATTGATATAAATGGTATATAATGACGGAACTACAATATTTAGCAACGAACCCGTAACAGGGGGGGGGGGATGAAAGGGACCCACATTTTTTTAGATTTATTATTTTTTAATTTTACTAAAATTGTCTAAATATTAATAAATATTTGAAAATTTATTTTCTACTAGAGCAATAATCAGGCATTAAAAATATAGTTAATATTATTTAATTTATTTAAATTTAAATTGATGCTCTGAGGCAGTTTACTTCATACGAGCAGTAAAAAAAATTAAGAATATTACAAAAGTTTTTACAGTGAGTGTGTGGATCACTCAAAATAAACAAAACAGAAATTAAAATTAAATGATAAGCGAAAAGTTGAAAGGGCCAGCAAGGAGAAAAAGAATAACACAACTATTGTATTTAGGAGATATTTAATATAACTAATATTTTTTGGGAGATTATTTTCTATTATCACACTTATGGAATTACTATTATATTGTAATAAATATAGTATAACTAAATATATGTTTTTTTTAATAAAGTATTTAATTTTACAGAGAAACGACTTCCAAAAAGAAATATTTGAGGATATTTAATTTTAGGTAAAATCAATATAATGATCAAGTCAAGTGTGTATATTATTTAGTCTTCGAGCTACAATTCTATGATAGATGGGCAAACAGAGTTACAAGATTCTATTTTTGGTTTATGTGAAATATTATAAATACATGAGCACTGGTCCTTTAATAGTAGGTAATTTCTAATATACTTATTATTGATTATTTGATTGAGATTTATATGTAGAATTTTATCCTAGTTAACTTTATTCCAAGGTTGTTAATTTTGAATCGATCGTGAACTAAACAAAATAATATATATAATTTAAAATACAAATTATTATCTTTAATGATATATTTTTTTAAATTTATTAATTTATGTAAATGGGAATGAATATTTCAATTCACTGAACAATATAATAATAATCTATATACAGAAATCAATGGGGGAATAAATAACATTTAGGTCAATTGAAATATAATTATTAATCAAAATTTGAAATAATTTGATTAATATCCTCGGAACACTATAATTACCATTTTTATAATATACAGTGGATGGCCAAATTATTATATTTAAATGATTTTTATCAAGTAAATTTATTTTATTCAAACTTTTCAAAAAATCTAGTAGTAATCTAGTCTAATAACCCTTTTGGACTGGCCTGGCAATTCGCCAGTCCTCAACCCGATCGAAAATGTATGGGCGGCCCTAAAAAAAGAAAATCGCAAAGTTAAAATAATTACTAACAAAAGGGACTTGATAGAAAATATTATTAAAGCTTGGCACAATTCAGCTGCATTTCAAGAAATAGGCAAAAAATGCATTGCCATCCAGCATTGCCGCAGCGGATACAAAACATGATTGCTCAAATGGAGGATTCACTAAATATTGAAATTGTATTTTGAATTGTATTTGTATTATTGAATTTATATTGTCCTAAGTTAATAAACCTATAAAGAAAACAATTGAAACGATATTGTGAGTTTAATAGTAAGCTAAACCCTTAAAAACGTATGAAAGATATAATTTTTCAAATGAGTATTACAAATAATTTGGCCTTCAAATGAGTATAATAATTTGGTCACCCACTGTATATTATTCTTTATCTCTGAATGGTTTCGCATGGGAATTTCTAAATTATAATTGAGAGTGAAGAGAAATCAATGAGGTTGTCTTCTGTTTGATTCAAATAAACATTATATATACCAGTATCAAAGCGCACAGCGTGCGCAGGCCAAGTTCGACCATTATACACCTAATTATGTAATCCATCTTGAGGAGAGTATCAAATTTCAATAATATAACTTAAATGGATTCTGAGATAGGGACCTGAGAAAATAGTTAATTTTGGTACTCACTGACTCACTGACTCACTCACTCACTTAACAGGTCATCAAAACCTATAGGGTACTTCCAATCATTCCAGCATCTTGAAATTTCGCATGCTAGTAGAGTTTGGGACACAAACAAAGGAAAAATTCAAAAAATCCAAAATTTCTATCTTTCAACCCCTTCAAAATGAGGGAGAGTATCAAAAATGAAAATTCTAGCTCTTTGGACCAAACTCAACCAAATTTTGTATATATATTCTGTGGGCCCCCAAAAGGCTAGAAATGTAAAAACTAACCACCCAAAATGGGGGGGGGGGTCAAAAATAAAAATTCTAGCCCTTTGGACCAACGGGGTTCCTCATAGCTTACAAAAAGAAGGAAATCTCAACCAATACAGTCTGAAAAAACAGGCCAAGTTCGAAAAAGTAGTGAAATCTATAGTGTGTAACCAAGTTAAATTCGCCAAGAATAATTAAGTTGAGAGTTCTACTATTTTCTCAACTTAATTATTCTTGGCGAATTTAACTTGGCTACACACTAGATTTCACTACTTTTTCGAACTTGGCCTGTTTTTTCACAGAATGTTTTGGTTGAGATATACTATACATGTATGTTTATTTGCGTCAAGCAGAGGACAACCTCATTGATTTATCTTTATGAATCAACAACCCTGCTACTCTCGGCAAACCAAAATATTTTCATAATATTAGAAAAATTATTTTAATTACTTGTTTTATTATTATTATCATTTTTTTTACCTGTGTTTTTGCTTTTCGTCTCCAGGCAAGCAGCTGATGAGATTGAGCCCTGTATCTGGTCCGCAGTTGGGCGATGACAACTCGAGCTTCTTCAAGACTGGTTACATCCTTGTCAGCAGGAGCTTGTTGTTTGTTATTAACCACCTCTGTCACTGTCGAAGCTTCTTTTATTTTACTATCCAATTCCATGCCGAGGTTGGTTGGTTCTAACGAAATCGGTTCCGAGGTGGTTGCACCCATAGCGGCTTGGGGAGTGTTAGCGACGGCTGCACTAGCGACTGCAACACCTGCACCAGCTCCTCCACTTTGACTGAAAACAAAAACAAACACAATTAATCGATTGGCAACAACAACAAAATAAGGTCTACTATATTAGCAAGAATAGAACTATATGTTATTCCAAAACTTAAATGACTATGTAATATATCTTCTTCAAACTTTAAGGGTTATTTGTCATATCGAATTAAATTTAATAATCTATATATATAAAATTAAGGTTTTGTCTGTACATTGGTCCAAATCACGCCAAATTTTGGTTGCACACGATTCAAGCAAAGTTATGAACGAAAACACCCTCAACAAAATTCCTGTTTGTCTGTATGTTTCCGTGGTTTCTGCAAAAAGTTGCTCACAATTCACGTAAAAACGACTCAAGGGATTATTATGAAATTACATATTTGGAACAGATGTCTTCTATCTTACGTTTATAGCTATATAACGTTTTGATATTTTGACCCCAAAAGGGGGCTTGGGGGGGCGCACGAATGAAAATTATCAAATAACTCCTAAACTATTAATTCTACGGCAAACTTTATTATGAGAAAAGTTGTAGGGAATGTGATTTCTGACAACTTTTGTTTAAAAAAATTCCCCCAAAAAACCACCCAAAAAGGGGGGAGGGTCAAAAGTATGAAAATTCTTGCTCTTGGAACAAACCCAACCAAATTTTGTATACATAATCTGTGGGTCCTAGAAATGCAAAAACTGGGTGCGTGGCTGGTATGAAGCTCCGGGGTGGAATGGAGGTGGGGTGTGGGAGCGAGGCGGAGTAGGGTGGGGTGGACTCCCGGGGGGTCCAGGCGTGGGTGGGGGGTCCAGGGGTGGGGGGGTAGAGTTGGTGGAATAGCGGGTTCAGGTGAGGGTTCAGAGGCGTAGTGGTACGAGGGGGAGGGTCCGAGGTGGGTGGTGCGGGGATGTTGGGTGGGTTTCGGAGAGGGTGTGAGGAGAGATTCGTGGGTTGGGGGTTCAGGGGGCGCTCTGGCCTCTGGCTACCAAGAGGGCCGCCGAAGGCGGCCTTGCAGCTTGTTTAGTATATAATTCACAGTCATTAAAGGTTGCTGGGTGTTGTTCCCTTATTTATTATTTTATAATATTTCTGGAGAGAATTAGGAGGCCTTGGGGAACTTTTGAAGATGTAATCAAAATGATATAACATTAATTGTGAATTAGTATTTTAATATGTCAGCGGTATTTTTTGCTGGTCAATTTGTACAATTTTGTTTCGCCGAAAATCGGCATCATCAGCACCTATTATAAAAAAGACAAAAAAAAAATGAATTCTGAAAAATGGCACTCACTGGAGGAACGAAATTACAATTTAGATGCTAAATATAAATTACATGCTTATAAAAAATTTACAATCAATACAAAAGTTTGGAGCTACCTTATTTGAGATTCAAAACTCAATAAACATATGCCATATCAGAGCAATCCCTGTATGTTAGTCCTTGTTTAAACACAATTATATCATATAAAATAAATAAATAAAATTAAAAAATTATTCAACCTATAAATAGGAAGGTCAACATTCTTTAAAAATACTATTTCGCAATTAGTGTTATATCATTTTGATTACATCTTCAAAAGTTCCCCGAAGGCCACCTAATTCTTTCCAGAAATATTATAAATTAATTATTTAGATTTTAAAATTCCATTGAAAGAATCCCTATTATGTGAGACGTTGGAGGATATATTTTTTTTATGGTAGAAGGTTTTGCTTTCCGGGCAGTTGACTTAACCCTAAAAGGACAAAAATTTCTTCTAACATAAATGCCCAGCATTAAAATATTTTACTATTTTACTCGAGTCTATATAAAATTCAATTGTAAAATTTAGCACTTAGTTTCGACTTCTGGAAGGTCGAAGCTAAAGGTAGTCCCCCAGACATTATTTTAAAACGATTAGAACAAATGATTTTCTGGAAACTTTGACCGATTTTTTTCTCAGTGTTGTTGAGGTCGAATCTGAGATCAATATAAAGGCTCGTTTCTAAATTTCTCGTATGGTAAACTGATTTTTAGCGGGATAGTGACAACTGTATTCTAATTTCTGAATGACTAAGTCACTTGATAAAAATGACCTAATTTTAATAACGATTTGTAAATAAGATAGTGAATGAACTTTGACGACTATTTCATATTTTTAATATATTTCAAATACTCAAAAAATTCAAAATAGTTTTTTTCACTCTACAATTAACAATCGAATTCGTTTGGAGATAGCCGACATTGATAATATAGATATAAATAGACTATAAAGATTACAATTATCTATTATTTTTATTAATAAAAAATGTCTAGGTGAAAATCTGATAAAAATACTTAAAAAATAAATACATTCAAAAATAATCTTATTACAAAAAATATTTTACATATGTATTCTAGTCATTTTCAATTTCTTTGATTTTTTTCAACATCTTTTGCTAACAAGAAAATTTTATGTCATATTAATTTCAAACTGAGCTTTTTTCGAAAAAGATCCCTATTTTATCACAAAACAAAAATACTTTATACATAAGAAAAAAACCAATTATTATTGGCGACCTTCTGCCTGCAATTTGTAACAATTTTACTTAACAAACCATTTATTATTAATTATTAAATACATAAGTGTCGGTCTAGATATTTTGAAGCTAACATTGAAATTCTTTCCATATACATAAAACAGATTAAACTCGAGAAATAATGCATTTTTTCTCACCTATATAACTATTTATTCTACAAAGCCCCTGTTTATAAGCACCCAAAAAGCACGTGATTCATTATTCGGATGGCAGGTTTTGCCTGCCGGCAGTGCATAATAAACTATTTTTCTTCCTTAAAAAAGTCGGAAACGTGGATAAAAATAATTTTCAATCATGATTTTTTGTCTTTGTTTGGATTCAATATCCACGTAGCTCAAAAATGATGATCGTTTTGTTTGTATTATCATTGTGGAGAACTGATTAGATTTTGAGATTTCTCACTAAATAACTTTTCATTTAGAAATGTAGAAAATAAATTTTACTTTATTTTTGAGTGATTTTATTGAGATTTTCACATGCTGTTATGATAAAAGCATGTAATAAAATGATTTTCAATTTCAATTCATTTATTCATTAATCATTAAAGTAACCAATTTATTTATGGTCAAACCAACCAATAATTTATTACAAATAATTATTTTTGTTATAAAATCAATAAGAAAAAAAAACAGATTATGACAAGTTTGAAAAGTTTATTATACCTATTAAAATGTTGACTTTAACCCTAACTGGCTACAATAGCTCAACTCCATCTCCCCTCCAGACCATTTTTAAAATTTGTCGAGGTACTACCGAGTCTTCATAGAGTTTTTATCCAAATTTTTCTTCAAAGCTTCTGTTTAAATGCAATACTACATCGCGAAACAGTTCAGATCCCTTATCTAGTCAGCCCCCCTAAGAACTATCTCGTTATATCTGCTTAACATATGAGATTTAAAGCAGGTTCTGTCAACATGTTAAGGCTGTTGACTGCAATAATTAAACATTTTTTGGAAATGAGACATGTTTTTATTAAAGAGACTTTAGATCATTCGTAGAACATTGATAAGCTATTTTGGAATTCCAAGTCCAACTTTCTATTAAATATATTAAATTAATCTCTTGACTAAGGGGAATGGGAATTCCTTACTAGTACGATGAACAGAAATCCAAATATCGTATAATTTGCTCGTTACTAGAATATTAAATTAGAGAGGAGAAAAACAATATTATTATTATTCAAATAGTACCAAATGCAGGCTTAAACTAATAATAGTCGTCGAACTACTTACATGTGTGTTCTATCTATTTACCAACTTCATTAGAGTAGGATTTTGTTTATTTATCATAAAAAATAATATTCTAGGAATGAAAAACAGGACAGGCACATTTGAATATTAATGATAAAATATGTGTTTATGCACTCTAAGAAATGATTATCCGAATTTTAAAGTAGAATTAAATAAATATATATAAAAATAATCATAATAATGAAACCTCGGTTCTCAGCCTGAGGGTCGTGAATTATCTGAAGGGAGAACGGAAAGAATGTACATGTCAAAAACTATTTATTGATATCTTCATCTTTATTATTAGTATTATAGTCATAAGACTGGTTTAACACAACCGTCTGCACGCGATTCCAAGGCATACCAAATCTTTCACTTCTCTAAAAGTTTTTTTTTGGCTTTTCGGCCTTTCTAACCATAAGCCATTTTACGATACTATATATTTTTTAAATTTGTCCCTATCCCGGGGGTCAGATTTTAGCCGAATGCCTCTAGTCGGATTCGAATCCGGGTCCACTTGGTTAGCAGGATGATGCGCTACCGACTAGCCTATCTGACCCCCCATTCTCTAAAAGTTCTACATCTTGTATCTTTCATTATTTGAGTTTTCTATTGATGCGAAGTCAACAAAAAACAGACATCAACAAATATACAATACATGAACCAAAAATACACCATGATAATATATTACGCCTATACGTATTAGGGTAGATATGTATTAATATATCTCAAAAACGGAAGGTCATAAAAATTTCGTTCTGGTGCTAAAATGTTCTCATTTCTAAAACCAAGAGCTGATTAAATTTTCAACTTTTTAGCTTTACAACTTCTCGTTCAAAAATAGAAAAAAATCAGAAAAAATCTAATCGTTATATGGTGACCTACTGAGTTGAAATTTGACATATAGCTAGATATTAATAAACCGCCCATCTGTACCTTGTACCATACATAGTATGATTTAACTTTCTACCTCAAATCGTTGGTTAAAAAAAAATTAATATAGACAACTAAAGTGTACCTAGCCTTGAAAAAGTTCTTACTTTTTCCTGCAATTTTATAACAAGAAATAGCTGTATAATTAATGTAAATTGAAAAAAAAGCTCTCTTGAAAAATATTTCTGGTTTTATATAGTTCTATGTTAAATATTAAACTTTGTATACGTAAATATGCAGTTTGTTTAAACTAAATGTAGGTACATTTATACATTTTCTTTGAACTTTTGTTCTTATTCTCAGCAGAAAAATAATTTATATATATTTTTTATTATATAATTATTATTATATTAAATTTAATTGTAATTAAGAAGAATAGATCATAAGCTATAATTAATAAGAACAGAGACTGGAGCATATTTCATTAGCCTAATTCTCTCCGTCATTTAAAAGTAATTTATATTTGGATTTATAATGAATACCTGGAGAATTAATAATAGTGTTTTTCAAAGGTCATTTCTATAGATTTTTCTTGAAGAGATGTTTAAAAAGTTATATATTTAAATATAAAATAATTCTTATTTGTTCTATTGTTAATCAATCTATTTGGTTAGATAATTCAATTTTGTTGGGGCAGTAGAGGTTCAAACGATTGATTGATTTTTGTTATAACTTTACAGCTTAAATCAAATCAATAATATTTGCCAAAACAGTACCGATTGTTGAAGAAGTTTTTATTAAAAAACTAATACATTCTTTAAAAACATTTAGACAATAATATTATATTAATAAAATGTAACCTACCTACCTAATATTTTGGATAACTATTCTGGCGTTATTTTTACAATCTTTTAAAAAATTCTATCTATTATTCATAAAATAAAAATTTGAAAACACTCAAATTTTCGAATTATTTAATATTTTTTATACAAATAATTTTTTTTTGTGTATTTTAGAATAGGACTAAAGGACATTCTGATGGAAATCCATGGTCTATCTCTATCCATTTAAGAGTGGTCAATTTCGAAGAATCCAAATCATATTCCACCCCCGCTTTCGGATTTCCAGCAACTTATGGAGCCTTCGTATAGAGGCTGGCTCAGCTCAGATTATGCTCTCAAAATGCATCCAGTTCGAAATGCAGACGTTGCAAATCATAAAAAGTACTAGATTTAGTCTTTGATAAAAGTAACAACTATTGAGATATACGGGATTGAAAAATAGATTTCGAGAATTGTGAAATAGATTTCGAGAATTGTGAACCAACAAAACCTCTATATCTCAGTAATTATTAGTTGTATTAAATTACATGTCACCAGGTGAAATTTTAAGACTTTTATTATGAACAAAATGAAATCCTATTTGGGGAAATCAGTTAAAAAATATCAGAGTTAAGGAGGTAGTTTTATTTTAATTGTTATCGTATTTTATCAATTTTCATCGATTTTTAACTACAATTCGGTTGTTTGTATATCGGTTTTCAAAAATAATGTGACATTTTGTTCACAATAAAAAACTTGATACTTTATCAAATGAAACGTAATTTGATAAAAGTAACAACTACCGAGATATAAAGGATTAGAAAATTATTGACATGGCCGCAGTTTTAAGATGAATGAATCGTTTAATTCCTTACATCTTAATAAAACGTAGTTTTATAAATATATTTTACTTGCCGAGATGTTAACCATGTTACCATGAACAAAATGACTCCTTTTTTTGAAAATCGGTTAAAAAACAACTGAGTTATGAAGCTAATATTGATTTTCAAAAAAGAAAAAGAAATAAAGAGAAACAAAGAGGTTGTCCTCTGCTTGATGCAAATAAACATACACACAAATAATAATTTATATATACAGATATATCATCTCGATATATATGTGTGTATGTTTATTTGCATCAAGCAGAGGACAACCTCTTTGTTTCTCTTTGTGAATCAACAACTCTGCTACTCTTGGTAAAACAAAAACTTTTCAATTAAAATGAAATAACGATCAAAGTGAAAATATAAGCATAAATCGGCTGTTTGTCAATCGATTTTAAAAAATAAGGTGTCATTTTATTTACAATAAAATACTTAACATTTTAGTAAAAAATGTCTTTTTGATAAAATTAACAATTATAAAAATATAAAAGAAAAATCAGTTGATATATCACAAAATGGCGATCTTGTCAATTTTCCAATCCAATATATTTCTATAATCCTTAGTTTTTTAATATTTTATTTGATAAAAAGTTAGCTATTTATATTGAACAAAATAACACTTTATTTTTGAAAATTGATTGAGAAATAATGGAGCTATGTCTAAAAATGTATTTTCAATGTATAAAATGAATGAACAAAATTATAAAATTGAAAATGAAAATATCAGCACTTCACAATATAACAAGTTCTTTTATTTTTACAATCTTTTAAAAGATGATATCTATTTTTTATAAAATAAAAAAACACTCACTACTGCCATTCTCATTTATCAGAATATATTAAGTAATTTTGAAATCATTGAAATTATACAAGATTATTTACCTCTTAAAAAAAGCTATGTATATTTACTGTGATAGTAAAATAAGTATTAATGTAACTAAATTCTTAAACTATATTTTTATTATTTAAATGAATTCATTCAAATGTGTGAATATACCTATATTGTATATTTATGTTGCTGATTTAAAAATTATGTGAATATTTTCTACTTGCTTTATATCACTATATTTGAATGTAAAATGAATTTAATTAATTAATAAGAAGTTTTTATTTTTTCCTCCTAATTATACTGTACATTTTTATAATTTTACTATACTAAATATCTTAGTTGGTGGATTTAGACTACACTTGAATGAGACTTTAATTAAAGTGCAATTCAAATATAAAATTATTATATGATATTTAAGCAGGGCCTATCAGAGGGGGATAAGAGGGGCAGTAGCCCCGGATCTCATCATTTTAAGGACCTAATAATAACTGAATGTTGAAGCGAGCACAATTTTTGTGAAATAATTAAACGTTATAATTTAATAAATATAAAATAAAATTATTTTTCTTTTCTTCTCCGGAATTTTTGAAGGTCTTCAAAAATATTAGTTGTTCCGGCCCTCACATTTTCTCTGAAAGGCCATATATATAAGTAGGTCATTAGAAGCCTGGTCGGGGTGTCTCATGATATGTAATACATGATGTATCAGTCATTTTAATCTCAGGCTAGATCTTTAGTAAGTAGAACAATCATTTTCAATCTGATAATATTTAATCCAAAAAATAGACAAATATACCTATAAAATAATATAATAAAAGTACTATAAATTGCTTTTAAGAGAGATAATAAGTTAGAAAGTGAAACTCTCGGTTTTTATTAAATTTAAACATAAAATTGACTACCAATTATTCTCCAGCGAGGCAGTATCTACTTCGCGTGGCAGCTTACAAATACCCATTGAGCTCAGCTTTTTATTTCTAATTACGGTAAGGATCTCTTATAATTTATTTAATGTTTATCATCAATATATCCATTTAATAAGAATATTAAATTTCTTATAATATTCAAAATTTTGCAAACTAATACAGGTGTAATTGAAGTTTTTTTTCCGAGAGTAGTAGAGTGTTGATTCATGAAGCTAAATCAATGAGGTTGTCCGCTGCTTTATGTAATGGTTTGTTATCTGACCTCAGTTTGGTATAAGAACAGAACGAATTTATATATATCCAATTGGCTACGATTGAAAAATGCAGAAAATAGAAAAAAATTGAATTCTAATTGGGGAGTTCTCGAATGCTTGTAGCTAAAAAGGTGGATTAGGTTGATAACTAGGTATTAATAAGCTGCACCTTTTTACGAAGTTTCAACATTCTAACTCAAACCGTTCGCTGACAAATAATTGAAGAATGTTTGAATTTTCAAAATCGAATGGCAATGGAACAACTATTTCTAATTTGAGTATAAAAGACAAATGCCGATAGCAGTAGCGTTAAAATTTCTATAGAAAATCAAGAGGGTTGGTCATCTATTAAATCCTAGGTGTTATGAATTATTTTTATTATGAGAGAAGGGTTGTTTCATCCCCTTCGATTATTTGATTGAAAATATTTTATGCGTTATAGGTATATAACATGTGATTTATACCTAGGTGTACAAGCCAAGTGCATTTTTTTGGCATTCGGATTCAATTCTCGAAGGATGAGACAACCGTTCTGATATAATAAAATTAATCCATTCCACCCCGGATTTAATAGTTGACTATCTTGATTTTCGGTAGAAAATTTAACGCTACTGCTATCGGCATTTGTCTTTTATATATTACATCTAATGTTGAAATATAGGAAGTAAAAGAACGGTCGAAGTAAAAGCTTTTAACGCAGAAGCTGCCTAATGTCCAAAAAAAGAAATAGTCCCTGAGAAGTGTTGATATCCGAAAAAGGATGAAAATAGAAAAATTCATGTTGGAAGATTTTGAGAAAAAAACATCTGTTCTGGAATGGAGGCTTAAAAAGAATTCGAGACAAATGATATTCAAAAAGATCAATGCAAGGATTCTATTGGGAAAGCTGAAAAGAGGTAAGGCCAGCCATGTTACGATAATCATAATGTTTTACTGATTTCAGATGACACGCTTCTTATAAAAAAAATCACTGAGTATCTAGGTACTTATTTTTTTATTACATGTCAGCAGGGTTGTATTCACCTGGTATGGAATTATACATAAGTGCCAAAAGGCTAGTTTTCACTTGAAAGATGAGCAACCTATGACCCGGTTAGCTTAAATACGACTCTTCAGACATTTAAGAAAAAATATTCGTAACATTTCTGATTACTTAGGGTAGTGCTCTTCAACCTTTGTCAGCCTGCGTAACCCTTTTTTGAGAGATGGGGTCGTATTAGATATTAGTGGCCGTCCATAAATTACGTCACACAGTAAGAGGGAGGGGGCTTCTCAGATTTGTAACAAAATGAGACAGGGGGGGGGGGATCTTAAAAATTGTGATGCCACAAAAGTCAAATTAAAAAAAATTAAAAAAAATTTCAAAAATATTTTTTGAATTTCAGGTATTATTATTCCAACCTAAAATGTTGGTAAAATAAATCTAGGCCAAAAATTGTAAGCAAGCAATAAGAGTATAAAAGTGATAGAGTGACGTCACAATACAGGGGGGGGCTCAATGAAAATGTGACAGAATGTGATCCAGGAGGAGTCTAAAAATCTTGAAATTCGTGTGACGTATTTTATGGACGTCCCCTTACATGTTATGAACAAGGTGCGTCCCTGCCTTTGCTATAAAAACTTTATATAAAATATAAATTTGCATTCAAACAAAAGGAAAAATAATTCATATAAAATATATGGTATTTGTATTATACATCGAATTTTTGCATTTACTCGCGGAACCCCTAAAGGGTTTGAGTGTAACCCTACGATCCCGTGGAACACAGGTTGAAGAATGCTGACTTAGGGGACACTTTCAGTATACATACTTTAGAATAATAAAAAAAAAATCAAACCCAGTGACAACGGATTTATCCCAAGTCATTTAATGAAATTTTAACTTTACTTGTAAAATGCCACTAAACTGCCTACATTGACTAAATGTGTAACTTTCTGTCTGTAAGAGGAGGCCTCCTCCTGCGCGGCCCAATAAAGAAAATAGTATACGTTAGAATGAAACCAAACTCATCTATTATCGATAAAATGAACTTGATAATTTCATTTCTGGAATAATCATTCCATCGCTATTCGAGATTAGAGGAATTTCAACCGGCACCGAGAATTCCTCCAAAATACTTGAAATATCACATTCATTTTTATTTGTCATTGTCAAGCAGAGAATAACTGAATTTATAGAAATTTTTAATAATTTATAGTTTATTAATAGTTCGCTAAGATGAGATAATTTTTTTTCAATAAAAATATATTTTATATATCAGGGGTGAGCAGACATGAGGCCATAAAGAGCCTCAATCCGGTTTTTTTATATTTTATAAAAAGCCACACGTAGATACACATTTTTATTTAATGTAATTCCATATTTTCACAAGTCATAGATATAATATAAGAACATAAAAACACTTAAAAATATATAATTATGAAAAATAAAATAATTATTTCGAAATTTCACAAATAAAATTCAAATATAAAAAAAATATTAATTAATTTGAAAGTTGAAAATAGGAAAATAAGGACAAGTTTTTATGTGTGACTTGTTTATTTATCAGCCAACGTTTCGTTGAATTTGCCGACTTCTTCAGGGCTTCAAATAGTCATGCCACACATTCGTCTAAATTTTCTTAAAGTGTGGCATGACTATTTGAAGCCTTGAAGAAGTCAGCAAAGTCGACGAAACGTTGGCTGATAAATAAAAATCACACATAAAAACTTGTTCTTATTTTCCTATTATAAACTTTCAAATTAATACAAATTATGGACTGAAATGATAATAATAATATTTATTAATAAAAAGTATAAAAAACATAAAATTTAATATTTTATTCATTTTCAAATATATGATTTTTAACATCGACCCCTGGGGACGCACCCCGCCACCCATAGCGCTCTATTTGAATGCATATCCTACCACCCTGCAGGCGTCGCTTGTTTTTTTTTTAATCAATCTAGCGTAGTGATCTCCAAACTTTTTTGACCGGTACCCTTATGACGAAAATAATCACAAATTGTACCCCCATTTGTGGGTGTGCGTATGTGTCAAAAATGATTTTTTTTCAGGAAATGAATGGAAAAATGCAGAAAATCAAATTATCTATTTTTTTATTTATTTATTTTAAATGAAACAATATATATACATGCAATTGATAAATTACAAGAGGACACAAAGTATTTTGAAGAGAAATGTGGCCTACCCCCTAGAATTTTCTGCGTAGGTACCCTTCGGGGTACGCGTACCCCACATTGGAGATCACTAGTCTAGCTTACAAAGACGATGGCTGTACGACAATCTTTTAGCAAATTTTTAAAATTTGGCGTAAAATTAGTTAAAGCTGACCTCAGAAATTCTGCAAGTTGATAGGTCAACTGTGAACGATGTTACAACTTCACCAACTTCATTGTGAAGTACAAAGATTACTCGCTCATTAAACACCTTATTACTAAAAACGGGTTTTTACTGAAATATATACAGTGATAACCGAAAATGTTAAGCCAAAGTGCCGTGCAAGAGAAAATAACCTCTCTCAACCTTCTAGTCCCCCCTCCCCCCACACACAACCATAACCTCCTAAATCTCCAAACCTATCCCAATCCTGTCTTCAGAATGAAGAAATTCAATTTGAAATCATTCCTAAAAACGAAGCCTTGATAACCAGGCTGAGACTACGGAAACAACCAACCCCCTCTCTTGAAAATGGCTCCAAAAGATGAGCTGAAACGTAGAGAAAACCTCACAAATCCATGCGGAAACCCGAAAAATCACTTATAACATATATACCATATACATGAATTGCTTATATTTGTGTACATTTATTTGCTAAAAGGAGGTTCGGGACTGTTTATCATTTTTATAAGAAAATTTTCAAATTTTTACCATCGAATCATTGATGCATTAAATATTTATTATCGAAATTTGAATTTGATCACATGTCTCATTACCGAGAAATAAATTATTGAAAATTGTCCTTTTAACATGGAAGTAAATGGACCGAGCTTTTAAAAGGGCTATAACTTCTATATAAATTATACCATTTTCAACAAATTTATACAGATTAATAATTCAACTTTTATGAATCGAATGATATATTTTTCAATAGATTTGACAGTCTAGTTAATAGTTATTCATAAATGTAAAAATGAAAAGTAGTTTGCAGCCAATATGACAAAAGCACTAGTAACTCTATTTGTTGAAATTATTTTTGTGTTAAATAAATGTTTTTATAATGAGAAAAAATTTATCTCAATATTCTTTTTATTAATATTATCAAAACAAAGATTTTTATTGGAAATTAACTTCATTATTAACAATTTTTTTTATTAAAAAATTTGGTATGCAGACGCTGTCACTCTGGAGAAATATAAAAGATTTTTTCGAAGATCAACAAGATAGATAAACAGTCTCGAACTCCCTTAAGCCGAGAACACCCTAATTGATTTTCTCTTAAAAATCCACAACTCTGCTACCTTCAGCAAGTAAATCATTTAATAATGTTAACCTTTCGGATAGAACATAATGTTCTCGTTTGAACGAGATTGTAATCCTTTTATGTAATGATGAGGCAGATGACGAGACGATGATGAAAGCCTAATTGGACTGTGAACTTCCGAAAGAAAAGCCTTTAGGGCGTGAGAGAGGGACGGACGGACTGACGGACCGGTGTTCGAATCTCGGTCAAATCTCTGATTGCACCCAACTCATTTCTCGAACATATTGTATGCATCCATGGGCCCGTTACATATCTATATCTTGATAAAAAGACAGCCATAAAAGTCACAATTAAAAGTGTATCGGCATCGCTCTCTTTCTTTTCCTCAGGGGATTCAATAAAACCAAACAGCATCCCGAATCGAATTATTTAAAAAAAAATGCATTGAACTTTTAAACTTAATCCATATATTTATTTTATGTACCCCCGGCATCAGAGACGTGATAAAATCTATTTCTTAAGGTCATTTCTAATTAAATATTCATAATTTCTTAGAGATTGACTTGAAAAATGAGCTTACTAATGCGAAATCATTAACGCCAAATGTAAAAGCATATAAATTAATTTATGCAAAAGAAAATTATTCAATTTCTTTATATAGATAAAAGATGTTTAAAGATTATAATTTATTTTATTTTATTGAGGATATTGTAATTAATCTAATGGATAAAGAACTAGAACTATCAAATTGAGGGGCGCAAAAAAGAGCTCGGAGAACTCGGTTCTAATCTCACTTATCTCTAATCTAGATTGCAAGTGCCTCTCTCAAAACAATTTGAAATGTGAAATCAGAAGGTGCATTAAGAAATACCAAATTCTGTTCCTAATCTTTTTTTATCGTTACCCTTTTGCCAAAGCTATATAAATGTATCTCGAGTTTGAGATTCAATTTTTTATGGAACCTTTTGTTCATTAGCATACCCAGATTTTTTTTAGGGGAGGGGGTGACCAAAAATTCGACTCGCGGAACCCCTAAAGCGTTTGAACGAAACCCTACGGTTGGGCGGAATTGAGGTTGAAGAACTCTGATTTAGAGCATAGACGAGGTTTTTAAATTTAAATTCATGATTTTTTTTTGTAAAAATAAAAATGATTTTTCAAATATATTTTCGGTTTTGCGTAAAGGGTTGTTTCTTTTAATATCCCAAAGATTTTTAACGAAATCCGTGAGATCAACCGAATTCCACTTTTTTCGATTCGAAAAATTATTTGATCAAATAATTGGGCTTGCATTTTATCAACTGCAATTAATTTTTAATTGTTCATCGTAGAGCTTTGACTCTTATAGACATTCTTGTTTATAATTGAATTTACTTTAACAAAGGTCATTATATAAAGTTGTGTATTTCAAAGGGTTAGACAAAATTGGTGAAATATATGTTTCTTTTCAAATTTAGTCTCTTATACATGCAAAAGAAAGTCAACTACAAAAAAGTTAGATGAAACAATTTTTAGGGATTTAAATGTACTACAAAAAATCTTATATAAATAATTTGTATACGACCAATAATTGAGAAGATAAACAAAGATTTAAAATTTATATTCAGGAATTTTTTTTTTTGTTTAAAATAAAAATAATTTTTTAAAAATATTCACTTTTTCTGATAAAGGGTTGTTTCCTTTAATATTAAAATTTTTTTTAGCGAAATCGGTGACATCAACAGAATTCCACTTTTATTCCCCCTGACCAGACTCTCGATAAAAGAGACCAGAAGTATTAATTAACAAGAAATCGATCGTATTTTATCAATTTCATCTATCTTAAGGCTCACAGTATGATTTTAATATAAGAAAATAGCATTTTGATTAAGAATTTTGTAGTTTAAAAGAAATTGTATGAAAAGATTCAATTTCTTCGCTCCGGGAGCGAATCAACTAGAAATGGCAAAAATTTTCATTTTTTTTCTCATTAGATATTTATTTAAATCTTTTGAAATTTCATATCTGTGTATTATTTTCATTTATCTTTTATATCAAAAAATTATTATTAGAAATTGCATTTTAAAGGGTAGTTTATTTTAAGTCCAATTTGAAAAAACGCTAATAACTCCGTTGACATTTTTTTAAATATGAAATTAATAGATATTATAAAACAATTAATTATTAATAATTTAATTTAATTTTGAACTAAATCGATTCAGTATTTTTTGAGAAAATCGTCAAAAACCCCGAAAACTGTCTATGAAAGGCCGTTTTTTGAAAGCACGAGATGCCTTTGAAAAAGTCAAATGAAACAACACATTGAGTTGTGAAATGGAGGTGGATTTTCAAGTGATCTCTAAAACGGGCTTTCATAGAAGGTTTTCGGGGTTTTTGACGATTTTCTCAAAAAGTTCTGAATCGATTTCGTTCAAAATTGAATTAAATTACTATTAAATTATAATTAATTGTTTTATAATATCTATTAATTTCATATTTAAAAAAATCAACGGAGTTATTAGCGTTTTTTTTCAAATTGGACTTCAAATAAACTACCCTTAAAAATTCAAATATTCTAAAAAAAATTATTTGATATAAAAGATAAAATGAAATAACACACAGATATGAAATTCCCATAGATTAGATTGAATATGTAATTAGAAAAAATAATAAAACTTTTGTTCATTTCTAGTCGACTTGCTGTAAGAGACGAGAAACTAAATCTATTCATAACATTTCATTTAAAATACAAAATTTTTAATTAAAATTCTATTTTCTTAAATTAGAATGATACTGTGAACATTAAGATAGATCACAATGATAAAATAAGATCTATTTATTTTTCATTTATAATACTTTTGGTCTGTTATATCAAGAGGCCTCTCGACATCAGAAACACATTGTTTTGGATCAAGTCCACATTCAGTTAACAATATTGAAATATTTTTTAACATATTAAAATTTAATATATTTAAATCTTCGATAATGTATCTAATATAATAAATTAATGAAATATATAAATATAAAATGATTCATAATACGATTCTATTAGATAAATTCAAACAGCTCTGGGCCTGGCAATCACGGCGACCTCAGAAGAGAGAGCAAAACTATTTTCATATTATAAATATTAAACAAATAATTAATTACTTAAAAGTGTTAATTGAAATGATTTATTATTTTATTATGATATTATAAAAACAGATAAATGAAATTGATTAAATAATATTGCTTTCTTTCTTATTTATAATTCTAATTGCGACGTTCTCGGAGGGGAAATCACTCTTACATTATTTTTTAATTATTTTTTCTGATTATAATTATATACAATCACTAAATTACTGGCACCGTCTACAGTTTTCGAATAAATTCTTTATCTCTTTATTTCACATATTCGACGACTACAGCACTAGGCTTGGCCACAAAGCCTCAAGAGTCGGAAGACAATGATTATATTATTGGTATTAAATAAATACTTTTATTAATAAATAATACAAATTGAAAAGTTTTTTGTTTTGCCGAGAGTAGCAGAGTTGTTGATTCACAAAGACAAACAAAGAGGTTGTCTTCTGCTTGATGCAAATAAACATACACACATATATATCATCTCGATATATACGGTATGTGTGTATGTTTATTTGCATCAAGCAGAAGACAACCTCTTTGTTTCTCTTTGTGAAATAATACAAAGTCTACTACGTTTAAAAAGAGGTCGATAACTAAGGATTCAAATGAGTTAATTTATATCACACTATTGATTGTTTTATTTTCAAGGGGTCCACATCAAAATCTTTTCAAAGCCCTATTTATAAAAGCCGATTTATAATTTATTTCTCTAATAACAAATTAGGGATTTGTTCTCTCTTAGATCAGTGTTATTCAACTTTTGTCATCCCGCGAAACTTTTTTTGAGATAATTTTTTTTTTATGAAATCCTTCGTTCAGTAGCACACCCAGATTTGAAATCATAGATTGAAACGTCGTGTATTTCACTTTATACCTATATTTGTTTAATTGTAATAATATATATATTCTCAACATGATAAGTACCTACTTATATTAAATTTTACGTTCTATATGCAAATCCTTTTTCAAATAAAACATCCACAATTTGAATTTTTTTATTATCAAATAATATATGAAATCTTATTGTAAAAAACTTTTTTATTAGAATTAAAAAGAAAATTAACTTGGAAATGTGGAAAGTTTTATAATCTTAAAAAAATTGAATTAATTTTGATATATAAAAAGAATAATAAATTTCTCTTTATTTATGGTATTATTATTATTATATTATTTTCATAAAAATTATTTTTTACATATCTTACAACTAGAAAGTAATTACTTTAATCTCTATTAGTTTCTGTTGAGTTCATTAGTACTATCTAACATTTACTAAGATAGTAAAAAATAATCTAAATATTTTCTTGTTATCGATTAATAGAAATATTTTAAAACTATATTTCTTTCACTAGGTACTTCAAATTTACAATTAAAGACTAATTTATTATCTTAAGTAGGATTCAGGAAATGCAGCTTTTCAAACTCATTAAAATTTCTATGAGCAAATATAATTTTATGAAATTATTACTTAATTTAATTTTCTATAACATGTGCTACATTTAATCCTTAACGAGTTTGGCCTTTTAAATTTGTTTTCCTTAAATAAATATCTAAGAGTAAAAATACAGTCGTAGATACATACATAACCCAATTTAGATTAATTTCTTTTTATACGTGATAGGGTATTTGAATTCAAATTTAAATATTAATCGATCATGTAGGAAAATTAAATTAAATTAAAAATATTGTAATCGAATTTTCAGTGTTAAAAATTTTTGAAAAATAAAAGTTTTAGCCAAAACAAGAATCAATGTCGTGACGTCATAGGTCGGCTAAGGCAAAATGTATAGACAAAAAAAATATATTATTTCCCTGATTTCGATCTCAGTAAAAATGCTACACTATTTTAAATTAAGTCTTATTTATTTATTTATATATTTATTTTTTTAAGGCAAATTTGAGCATTCTTATTTCTTCTGGTCTTGGAGATTTTATTAATTTTGAATTTTCGAAATCCCCCCCACCAGAAATTTTCAAAAAAAACACAGGATAATGTCATGAGATGAATAAATACTAATATAGTATTCACTTTTTCCTTCAATTTCATATTCCTATTTTCTAGGTTATTGTAAAAATTGTAAAATGTTTTAATAAAATATATTTATTTATTTATTTTATATCTCCCTTTAATATCCCAGCCGTAGTTTTATAATTCCTTTGTGTTCAATCTATTTTCAAGGCTTATAAGAACGAAATCTTTAAATTTTTCTTTAACAAATTAACACAATTATTTATAAGCATAAAATAAATAGCTAGTCCTAGTTAATATGTTGCCTTCTCTATTGGCAATTTATAAAACAGATGAAAATATTATTAATATTTGAAATTAGACAACATCTGGGTGTATCATTTCCAGAGGGATTCCAACACAAGTAGAATTAAATTTGGAGCAATAAAAGCCTACTGCGCACGAGGTCCTCATATTTCGCCATTCAAGAACAAACCCAACCAAATGTTGCTTCACATCGAAGACTAAATGAAAAAAACTTTTAAGTTTATTCTTCGTATTCGAGTTGAATTCCTATCTCAGACTTTATTAAAAATATAAAGACAAAACAAGTATTAAATCTTTCTAATCAAGTGGAGTATCATTCTGTTAACAATGATGCCTAAAGCTATACTATTTTCTTTAAGAATTAAAATCTTTGTCAGATTTATTAATTATTAAAAAAATCATCTACGATATATCGTATATACATGTTCAAATTACCGATAGTAGTATAGTTAAGATTTCTAAAGAAAAATTTTTTAAGTTGTTAACTATTGAGTGCGAGGTGTTATGGAAAATGATATATGTTGTCAGTGGCGTAACCAGAAAATTTTCATGGGGGGTCAATCCACAAAGCAAAATATTTTGTGGGGATTTATTTTATTAAAACAAATAATCCAGTTAAATTGTGTTTTTACCCGGAAAGTTTTGGGGTAGTTGTAATTTTTTCGACCTTTATGGGTCTGTTGAATCCGAATCAGAGGTTTACTAACAAAATTTCGTAACGGAACATTGTCAAAAATTCAAAAAAAGGTAAAAAATCTCATTTTTTTGGAGGTTTGTTGCTTATAACTCAAAAAATTTAGTAAATAACCTTCCTATTCAAAATAAAAGTTCATAAAATTCCCTACAAATTTTATCATTTCGATTAACCCTTCGGGCTCAAGCGCTAGTTGAAGATTGTCGTATTTTTTCTATTTCCGCAAATCCCAAAAAACTCGCACTTTTTCCGATTTTTTCCTATTTTGACCATGAAAGAACACGTTTTCGACAAAGACCACTCTATACATTTTTAAACTAGATTAAATTTGATACAATTCAAACAAAGTTTCATCTTGATTGGATAATGGTAACTTGTGCTGCAATGAGATTGAATTTTTGAAAAACTGCAATTTTTTGCAAAAAATTGATGTTTTTCCTTCATAAAATGAAAACTACTCATCCTAGAAACTTGATTTCTATCTCATTCTCTAGGAAATTTTGTTGACTTTAACGTTTACTTGGATCACTTTTTTGTTAAAAAAATTAAATTTATAGTTATCCAGCATTTTCCATGACACTTTTGAGGATTCGGATCATATCCTTTGTAGGAAATTTTCTGAACTTTTGTAGCTTCATTAGGCTCTTGATCAAATTATTTTTCAATTTTGTCTTGATGATTTAACAAGGTGTTTAATTGTTTCCTTTTTTCCTCTGATTTGTTATATCTAATACTGATTATGGAACTGAACAATAATAATCGGGTTGTATTCACCCCTTCTGATATATAGTATAATACAAATTATCCATAACACATGAGATTCGTATTAGTTCACAATCTCTCGTGATTTCCTTTAGTCATTTATATGCCCTTTTTGATGAAATATGAACTAAATAATCCGTACACACAAACACAGCTAAATTAGTATTTATAATATATGTAGGATGTAGGATTGGACGACCTGAATTTTTAACTTTTTCATAATCTAATACTAATTTTATTATTTTTATTTCCAAAATCAATGGCTTAATGCTGGGTACCTCTGAAGGGCGGGGGACAAAGTAGGGTGATGGGACGCTAGGGGGGTCTGGCGGTAACCGGAAATTTTTTGAAAATCTAACCTGGCTTCAAAAATATTCAAAATTTGGCATATTTTTATTTTCAATTTATTTTTTAAAAATACATATGTTTTTAGGAAACAAGAAATTGAAAGTTCTTTTACTAAATCATTACGTTTTAATTTCAAAAAAATTACAAAATTACAAATTATTATAATAAATCAGTAACAGACGCGCCATTTCTGAGCTGGTTTCACACTGGCGAGATTTCTGAGAGTATTTTTTAAGAAAATATTATATTATTTATTTTAAAACATTCATTTCAAAAATATTTCAAAAATTATCTGTAAAAATAACTAGCTAGATTCAATATGTCAAATATGTTCTTCTATAAGGATATTAATATTATTCATTCCGCGAGTAAAAAATTTAATTTTAGTTTTGTTGACTACATTAAAACAAATTTGAATTGTTTTTGTTTATTAGATTTTTTCACGATTTTAGGATAGGGGCGCAAAAAGCCATTTAGGCAAAAGGCGGATCCCTATCCCCTCTGGCCAGCACGGGCCTGGCTTAAATTTTAAAAAAATAATTCAATTTTATACAACTCATTGATTTAAAAAAATTATATCTGTGGTCTTATAATCATATTTAACTGTGAATTCAAATTTTTTCTTATATTTTTTTTTTTTTGGAAATCTAATTATTATTGTCTGACCACAAAATACCTGGCATTATGTAATATATTTATATCTATTTCAATAAATTTAATATAAAAACGATATAGAATATATTTTAATAATAAATATGTGCTTCTTACATGATATTCAAGTACGTTATGGTCATTGACATTGTGAATAGAGGTCATAGAATTCTAAGAGAAATAAAAATTTTCAGCTTGGAGAAAAAATTCAATTGACTTTTTACTTCTATTACTACTATAATATATTGCTTGAGTGTGAAATGTTTAATACTACCGATCTCGTTTCGATTTGTCGATTAAATGATTCGCCACACATCGAGATATAAAATGCTTAAGTTCGAAAATAATTGACGATTTGCGGAGAATAAAAGGAAAATTATAGTGATCACAATTGTCTAGTTGTTTGATGCATTATTTATTTTTTACTCTATTATGTAAAAAAAGTAAAAAATAAATCAGAAAAAAGTGTAAGGTTGATTTAATGGGAAATATTTAACAAGAATGTTTGAATTTGAGAAAAGAGAAGCAACGGAAGAAGATCATCTGACATGGACGTCAAGTTAATTTAATCCTTTAGATGGAGATCCTAAATTCTACTTTAGAATTCACTGTCACGATTGAAAAAATATTTATTTGAGGAAGAAGAAGTAGGACTTAGGCTCATTATCAGGTGTCTTCTTTTTCATTTATCGTGACTGTGAGTTCTTCTTTATGTGCTCTACTCTGAGTTAGTCTCTAGAATGTACTCTGTATGTTTTTAGAGTACCGTTCAAAATAAAATGGGACCTTATTAGTATCGATAACATGTCTATCTGTCTATATGTAGCTTCTAAACTAAATAATATACTAATTTTAAATTTTCAAGTTATATTTATTCATTTTCCCCGTAATAAAAATGACAATAAAACTTTAATCCACTGATGATTATTCAGAGAGTGATTTATTTATATATTATATATTTATCATGGGATCTCTGGTATCCCCTATAAAGATTGCTCGTTTTAAGGGCGTTCGGGACTGTTTATCATTTTTATAAGAAAATTCTCAATGTATTAAATATTTATTCCCGAAATTTGAAGTTGATCGCCTGTCCCATTACCGAGAAATAAATTATTATTTAAAATTGTTCTTTTAACATGGAAGTAAATGGACCGAGATTTTAAAAGGGCTATAACTTCTATACAAATTATACCATTTTTAACAAATTTATAAAGATCAATAATTCAACTTTTATGAATCGAATGATATATTTTTTAATAGATTTGACAGTCTAGATAATTAGTTATTCATAAATGTAAAAATAAAAAGTTATTCGCAGCCAACAGAATATAACAAAAGCACTAGTGTAGAATTCCAACTATATTTCTTGAAATCGTTTTTGTGTTAAATAAATATTTTTATAATGAGAAAAAATTTATCTCAATTTATTTGCAACGAAATTTTCTCTGGAGAGAGAGAGACGGACTGGTAGAACTTTTAATTGAATGTAATGGAAGGGGGCCCAGGGTAGTGAAGAAAGAAAAAATTAACACATATAAAATAAGGTTTAATTTATTGGAATCCTTCCTCCTTTCCTTTCAAACCGAATCCTCCGAAACGTTGGTTTGAAAGGAAAGGAGGAAGGATTCTAATAAATTACACCTTATTTTATATGTGTTAATTTTTTCTTTCCTCACTACCCCTGGGCTGCCTTCCATTACATTTAATTAAAATTTATCTCAATATTCTTTTTATTAATATTATCAAAACAAAGATTGGTATTCGAAATTAACCTAATTATTAACAATTTTTTTATTAAAAAATTTAGTGAGCAGAAGTTGTCACTATGCAGAAAAACAAAAGATTTTTTCGTAGATCAACCAGATGCTGTCCCGAACCTCCTTAAGTAGATTTAGACTAACTCCACTAATTCACTTCTTCTTCTTATCCACAAAAAATAAGAACGAATTTTATATCTCATATATTTTGGATTATATAAGGTACGGAACTCTCGTTATGTAAGTCCGACTTATACTTAACTGGCTACTTTAATTTTAATGGTTCAGAATCCTGGTACTTTAGCCAGTTGACTCTTAAACTTTTGAATCTATTGGACTTCCTTATTTATTTATTTTTTAAGGAAGTGCCTGAAAGCACTCTGTCTTCTTAATATTCTAAGCCTTATCTTATTTACGCTGAGAGTACGTTTACTAAAATAGTTTCCATTAAATTGAATAAGACAGCGTTTACAAAAGCATTTTGTAAATTTAAGTATGTTTAGTTATATTAAAGAAAATAACATTTACCTAAGTAAAAAGATTATCTATATATGTTAGAACTTGGAATAATTTAAAAATTGTGAATTAATTAATGCATTTAGTCTTTCAGTAGTTTTTGAGTCTTTGATAGTATTTTGATTCGAAACACCTTCTTTGAACCAACTCTTACAAGCTAAAACGCAACGTTTACTACGGGAATTCTATTGTAATAAATATATATATATACAAGAATTGCTCGTTTAATATAATAAGATATTATTTTAATTCATTATCACTTGTTATCGTTCATCATCAGATTGAAAGCCTTCGAATGGGATTATGATATCAGATATTGAAATCAAAAATATTCTTCCAATTTTTTTATTATGAAAGATGATTAGCGAAATTTACACTTTCATTGAAAAATATTTTAAGATAATAAGTTTTAATTTGAGTAAATAGCTTTATTTTAATACTAAGACTGCCGAAAATTCACCCCTAGGGACCAGAACTATAGTATATTAAATACGCATTAAAATTATTAAGTTTTAGGTTTTTTTTTGTATTCATATTCTGAAAATATTTTTTAAGATTAAACCTTTTGCACCTGTGTAGTGGGGGTCATAAAACAAATATTGAGGAAAAATTTGAAAAAAATTTCCATGAAAACATCCAAATAAAAATAAATTATTATTTAAGTATCTAAGTACTACTTATTCAGGCGTAATAGTAGTAGTTAGATTAGATATAAACTTTGGCAGCTGTTGCATCATAAAACAAATAATATTAAAAATCACTAAAAAGCGCAAATTAAAACAACTGTATCTAAATACTATTTTGAAGCAGTAGTATAGTAGTTAGAGGAGAATAATCATTTGAAACTTGTTTTATAAAACAAATAATATTGTAGTATATCGCAAAAGCACGCAAATTAAAAAAAATGAATTTAAAAATATGTACCTAGGTACTATTTCGAAGTAGATGTAGTAGTATATAGTAGAAGTAGTAGTAGTCAATCGTCGCTAAAATAAAGATTTAATTACAATTTTAATACAATTTTTAATATTTATTTATTTAATTTAATAATGCTCTGAGGTAAATCCTCGTAAATCAGATTCAGGGAAAAACAGAATTGTTAACAGGCAGATGAGCAAGGCTCCCTCAATATATTATAACCTATGATAAGGCCAACATCTCCCAACCCAGAGATATTAGAAAAATTGAATACATATAGGTAATTTGTAAATTTCAGGTTTGTACTTGGTTTACGAGTGTTACTATGCTCTTTTAGACGAACAGACAGACATACAAATGTATAGGCACTAATAATGTTCTGTACTTTTTTCGGAATCCTAGTATAGCTAAGTTTATTTAAATAATTGTTTGAATTTTTCCTTTCCATTAAAGAAAAATTCCGAATCAACTTCTGGCTCCGTTACTGGTTTGCTTACACATTAATTTGATATATTAATAAGGAGAAATCAATGAGGTTGACCTCTGCTTAACGCAAATAATCAAATATTTATAGTTATATATCATAGAATTTATTTATTAGAAACTATATTTTCGAAGATTTGACCTTCATCATCAGTCTTTTAATTAGAAACATTTTATCTGTCATTTCTCATTGATTCAATTATCAGATTGAATGTTACATTTTTGTTCTGTAATACCACTAGTTATATGACCAGATTGCTATTACAATAAAACGAAATCATCCAATCAGGTATTTGAACCTTTGAGAAATACAGATAAAATATTTCTAATTAAAAAGTCTGATGATGAAGATCAAACCTGTGAAACTATACTCCCTAACGAATTAATGATATAAAGGGTGTTTCAGGAGGAATAGTAAATATTTTAGAAGGTGCTAGTATAGACGAATTGAAATAAAAAATGCCATATAACATGTGTCCAATTTTTATTGACTACAGAGATTCAGCTGAGTTCAATGTGTAATGCATTTTAGTTTCGTGTGTTCGTACACCGATTTCTATGGGCGTATTTATCGAATGTTAGTAGTAGAGTTTTGATGTTCAAGTTGTGAAGTTGTGTTTAGTTTACATTGAAGTTTTCATTGTGATTTGTTGACCAAGTCTACTGTACTGTAGCATAAACATGCCGCACGTATTTACACGTAATGCCGATATGGTATTTGTGTATGGGTTTTGTAATGGAAATGCTGCTGCTTCTTGTAGAGAATAGGGTATACAATTTCCTAACTGCAGACTACCAGATTCAAGAGGGTTTACTCGTGTGTTCAATACACTTCGTGACACTGGTACAGTGCCCTGTAACAGCTGTATCTCGGTACTCAATAAAAATTAGACACATGTTATATGGCATTTTTTATTGCAATTCGTCTATACTACCACATCCTAAAATATTTACTATTCCTCCTGAAACACCCTGTATAGGTGCATAATTATATTCGATTATATGTATATCAAGCAGAGGGCAACTTTATTGATTTTTATAAAATCAACAACTCTATTACTCTTTGCAAAACAAAATCTTTTCAATCTGACATGTTAAGTTTGTAAATATTATTGGTAGATTCCAGTATATCTTATTATTTATTCTGAAAAATTGACTGTCTGAAAAAATAATTTTTTGCCGACCATTGAATTGGTTTCTATTTAAAACAGGTAAAGTAAGGTGTTTAGTAGGTGGCAGGCTAATAAGGAAGTAAAGTTGCTGTGGGCACCCATCGAGTTAGGAGTTACGTGAATATGGACGAGAGGGGTGTCCAAGTTCGGCCACTCGGTCACGGGAACAAAGCAAAAGACTCGAGAAGAGGAAACGAGATGAAGCCCGAGGACGAGGAGGAGAGAAACAAGAAGAAGGGCACACACGACCACGACCACGAATAACTGTACATGCCAGTTTGCACTGGGACTGGGACTGGCTGCTTGCTTGCTTGCTTTTACTACGAGCACAATCATGGTGATTAGCCCAGCCACACAGCCAGTTGGCGACCAAAACGGATCCTCAACAGTGCAGAGATTTCAATGATTGGGTTTGCTAGTGCCTGGGCTCAGTCAGGGTCATCGGTCGTGCATGAAATACAATTCAGAATTCATAATGCAACAGCAAAGTGGAGGAAATTTTCACCCAAAGCAGCTAACTGGTTAGAATATTCAATGGGAAAAAAAATAAGATAGCGATCATTTTTTCTTTGAATTGGGAACACTAAAGAGCGTAATGGAATTTCAGTATTGTAAAAACACTAAGAATCTTTAAAATTAAAAAGGTTTTCAAAGAGAAGAAGCAGAGTTGATTAATTTATGACGAATTAATGTCTTCAGCTTGGTGTAAATATTCCAATATTTAAATTATATTTTTAAAAAGAAGAATCAATATAAAATTATTTTTATTGATATGGAGCAAACAATACAGGAGGATCGGGCGAGAGTGGAGTGTTTGAAATATTGTCCCTATTTTAAAAGACTGAAGACTGATATAATCATGGAAAATTATTTGACAGACAAAGACAAAGACGAGAATAAAAAATTTGGTTGAGTTTGGTCGAAGGACCTAGATTTTCATTTTTTGACCCCCCCACCCCCCACCCCCATTTTGGCCCCAGAAAAATAATAATCTTTTCGTTATTATAAGTTCATTTTATAGTATATCATATTTCATTTTTATGTTTTGTTTTTTTTGTTTTTTTTTTTAGTTTGAATATTTTATATTTTTATATTTTTAATTTTTACACTCCCCCCTTAATTTTGGGTCCAATTTCAACCAAAATCTAAATCAGATACGGACGCATGCACGCACACACTAACGTACTAACAGACATTTTGACAAAACATTTATTATCTCAAAAAATATAATTTTTTCGATGTTCACCTATAAGGGATTTTTTGTAGACCAAAACGTCATGCTTTTGTCCAATTTTTTTAATCAAAATAGTTTCAGCCGTTTTTGAGATATTTCGAAAAAACGAGGCAAAAAAACACTTTTTCAACATTGCACAATTACAATACTTGACCATACCCTGTTTGGTAAAGTAAAAACAACTTTGGACAAGAGCTAGATGTAGGGATATATGAAGGGGACACGAGAGAAGAGGCAGGGGGTGTAAAACAGAAAATTGTGAGTGTTTTAAGGAAAATCTACTGAAGCTCAAAACAGAAATCACTACTTTGGAGAAGACTTTGAATTTTATTATAAAAAAAAAAAAAATATGAAAAAATAAGGGAGATATTTCTAGCCTTACTTATAAAGAAAGGTGAAATAATTTATATGGAAAAGACAGAACGGTATCTAGGGCATTTGCAAATAATTAAAATAAAAAAATAACTTATTAGCCAAACACATGAAAACGAATAAGCTTGTTTTCCAGATGTCTCGAGGGTTTAATTAATTAGAGAAAAGAGAAATATAATAAAAATATGTTTTCATTGGAGATATTAAAATCTTTTAAAAGATGCCTCTGATAAAATTGTCTTAATTATTTTAAGAGTTATTTCAGGGCATCTTTGAAGTCGAACTAAAAAACATTAATTTTGTAAAGGGAGAATGGTGTGGGTTCTTGGTGAAACATGTTTAAATAAAGTAAAGAAAATTTATAAAATTTAATAAACTTTAACAATTTAAAAATAAAAAATTCTAGGTAGGTTTCACAAAAAATAAAAGCCAAGATGCTTGTTTAGCATGACTCTAAATATATTTCGGGGCATGAGCCCATCTTCAGGAGTCGAAGATAAGAAATACCCCTAAATATATGAGTCATGCTAAACAAGCATCTTACCATTTATTTTTTGTGAAACCTAGAATTTTTTATTTTTAAATTTTAAAATTTTCTTAAATTTAAATTTTTTTTTACTTTTAAAACATTAAAAAAATTAAATAGATTATTCAGTTACAATTCCCATTAAATATTTCAATGTTAGACTTTCACGCTACCCTTTCTAGTCAATTCATGTCAAATAGTAAAGTCAATGAATATTCTTTTATAAGACTAATAAACTGCAACGGATCGTTGCTAAACTTTATCCAAATTCATTTGAAATATTAATATGTTTGTTCCTTTATTATTAATCAGATATCACTTGCAATTTGTAGTTCATATTGACATTAATTCAAAAATAATTCTCATTTAAGAGTCGAGGAATAACCATTCTACATTGGATTTGACATTTCGGTTATTATTGTAACATTGCTGAAGACATAGAGGAATCGACTTAAAATCATATTAGCCATCGATTCTCATCTAATATTTGAGGAATAACAATTCTACATTA
Organism: Forficula auricularia; assembly: GCA_024734495.1. Lineage (NCBI taxonomy): Eukaryota > Metazoa > Arthropoda > Insecta > Dermaptera > Forficulidae > Forficula > Forficula auricularia. Next base: position 2,936,165 of record JALMQS010000078.1, read on the forward strand.
GGTTTTTGACGTTTCGATTATTATTGGTAACCATTGCTGAAGACATGGAGGAATCGACTTAAAATCAAAATAACGATCGATTCTCATCTAATACTAGAGGAATAACCTTATTGCATTCAATTTTTGATGTTTTGACTCATTAATGGCAACCTCTATTGAAAACGTGAAGAATCGACTTAAAATCAAAAAGACTAAATTCTTTTATGGCAAACAACTCAAACTTGAGTTGTTTACCAAAAAGAATTTAGTCTTTTTGATTTTAAGTCGATTCTTGCACGTTTTCAAAAGAAGTAGCCATTAATGGTCAAAACAGTCAAAAATGGAATGCAATAAGGTTATTCCTCTAGTATTAGATGAGAATCGATCGTTATTTTTGATTTTAAGTCGATTCCTCCATGTCTTCAGCAATGGTTACAATAATAACCGAAACGTCAAAAACCTAATGTAGAATTGTTATTCCTCAAGTATTAGATGAGAATCGATGTCTATTTTTTATTTTAAGTCGATTACTCCATGTCTTCAGCAATGGTTACCAATAAAAACCGAAATGTCAAAAATCCAATATAGAATGGTTATTCCTCAAGTATTAGATGAGAATCAATCGCTATTTTTGGTTTAAAGTCGATTTCTCTATGTCTTCAGCAATGGTTACCAATAAAAACCGAAACGCCAAAAATCCAATATAGAATGGTTATTCCTCAAGTATTAGATGAGAATCGATGGCTATTTTTGATTTTAAGTCGATTCCTCCATGTCTTCAGCAATGGTTACCAATAAAAACCGAAATGTCAAAAATGCAATATTGCATTGGATAAGAGTAAAAATGAAAACAAATCCTTTAAAATTATAGTCTCAAATCAATAAAATAATATATGCTATAAATGAATAAATGAATATAATGAATTCTATAAAGCAGAACACATTTTTTATTTATTCCTTATAAGAAGTTGGGAATCCCCTTTACATTTATTACAACATTTTAAACTATATATTTTATGTAAAAGAGAATAAACGTGTTGATATTGATGGCTAAGTCCACAATGAATGAAATATGCTGTTATTTCAAAATGTCAGGATTTATTTCAATGGTGATAAATGATGGATTCTGACATGAGAGCTTAAATAAACCAATTTCAGAGATTAATTCGAATCAATTTGAAAGTTTATATTTTTATAAAAAACTGAAAATAATCCTTTGTTTAAATATTTATTGAAAAATCCCAAATGCAAAAAAGTTCAATAATAAATACAATTGATAAAGTGAAAACATTTTCAAGATTCGTGCGCTGTCTACGAATTTTAGTGTATTGATCATTTTTTGAGCTAGCAAGTAGATAAAACAGAGAGGTTAATTTTAATTAATTTATTAATACAAACATATACAATGTCAATTTTCAGGTCGTGAGTAACAACCGTTTGATGTCCTTGAGTTATTGAAATTATTAAAATCTCAACAGATATAAAAAATCATGCTTGCAAAAAATGATGATTTATACATTTCTAAACACGATGTAAAAAAATCGTATTAATTCATTACTTCGGTTTGCCCGGTAAGGTCGAGAAAAAAAATATGTGTTATAAATAGTGTCAAAAATATAATTTCTTTTTGATTTTATATAGCGTGGTCAGCAGATTTTAATCGTATTATTTATAGTATTATGGCAATGTACATATTTATTACAAATATAAATATATAGTCACTGAGAAAAATAGTAGTTTCCGATTGGTACCATATAAATTTCATTGGTATTGAGCCTTTTTTGTTATGTATGTTCACTTGTTCAAGCATAACTTCTTTGTTTATGAAGCGATTTTAATGATTATTTCTGCGTTTGGATCAGTATAGCTCATAGGTAGTCAAGATACCTAACTATTTATTTATTCATTCATTTTTATGTATGTTCAGCGATAACTTTTTGCCAATTAGATTTCGATGATTCTTTTTTTATGTATAAATAAATTTCACCTCTTCGCAAAGTTCTAGCCAAAAAATTGTCAAGTCCCATTTCAAATTTGACAAAGTGTACCGGGTCAAGTTTTCACTTAATTAAAATCAAAACTATTCCAATACTTCAACCCATAAATATTTATTGATTCTAAATTCTTAAATGAAAAATATTAAATCAAGAGAGCACTATCTTCAATCTAAAGGGAATCCCATTCCAATTACAGAATTGTAATTGAGTTTGTGAAATCAAATGTTGGATTTTGAATATCAATTTATTATCTATTCCTTTTATATCAATAAATTATAATCACTTTTTAATAATATTAAAATATATAATGAACAATTTAGAGGAACGATTATCAGATTAAAATCAATTCTTATCATTGTGAAATTTATTTCTTAAATTTTAATACTAATGGTAAATATATTAATGATGAAAATCTAAAAAATTGAATAGAATCTTAAAATTAAAACTAACAGATGCAAATACCTCTTAAACTAGTTAATATGTATGTAAACCTGTTGAGGTATTTGTATAAAAACAAAAACAAATTATGTAGGTGATGTGGCCATTTCATGACTTAACCATACACCTTAAAATTAAATAAAAAATCAAATTGATTTTCAGCCAATAGTTTCACAGGGTTCTAAAGAGTATCGGTGCAAATTTTGGTCCAAATCAGACAGGGCTGAAATGTTTAAAAACCCTCCTTTCTAATTAAGCTAATTAGCTCTTAATCTGAATATAATATCTAAATATAAAATTCCGTTTTAATTAAAGTTCAAATTGCCGATAGAAATAGATTTTAAATTCTCTAAGAAAATTACAAGAGGATGTCATCTATCAGATAGGAGATGGAATGGATTATTTTTAATAATATTTCAGAAGGGTTGTTTTTGCATCTTCGGCAATCGAATCCTTCTGACATTATAGTTAAAAATAATCTATTTCATCTCGAATCTAATAAATGGCACACTATTGTGATTTTCTATGAAAATTTCGTTTTGATACTTCAGTAGTTTTTGAGCTAGAGATCGCACACAATCTTTGGTCACATACACACTCACTTACTAACAGACAATTGATAAAATAATTAATATCTCTTAAAATATAAATAAATAAAATAAACTTTATGAATTCACTCAATTTAATCAACATACTTGTAGTTTTAGCCGTTTTTGAAATATTTCGAAAATACGAAGCAACATAAAACACTTTTTTCATGCACAATTACAATACTTCACAAAACTCCGTATAGGAATGTAAGAATCTCTAGTTAATTTAGGAATAAATTATTATCTAATGTTTGATGTTATTTAGACAATAAAATATCCCTTAATCTGTTCAAATTGAAATATGGAACCCCGTCATCAGTCAAAAAGTCAATTTCTGACCCATAACAGAAAAGTCTTAGCATTTCTTTTTTTTTCACTTTCACTTTTTTCAGCCATATTCTTATCCTTTCTATGCCTTCTTCATTCGAAGGTTGCCTATCCTAACTTTCAACATAGCATCTTTGAAAAGATGACGAAGGACACCCAAATCACTTATGAAGATCCTTCAGGTAAGAGACCTTTCAACGTTTTAAAGATTTCTTGTCCATGAACATCACTTGTATATTAAGTTACAGATAGATAAGTGGTATTTTTCTTCTTCCGGATAATCCGATTTCTCGATCGTAAAAATATTTCAAAACAAAACTCAAATATCTTGGATATACTATAAAATGAACCTGACCCCAAATACTATTTACTCCAGCTTATCATTCAGAGCAAAATAGCCTAGAGCAGAAACAGGGAAAGGAAAAACATTGTTGATGAAGAATTTAAGAAAATCGTATAGAAAGAGTTCAGTGAAATTTTGTTTTATGCAGCATGCTAGGCCAGTGTTACCCAAACTTTTCCAACAACAGAACACATTACAAATTCTGAAATTTTAACAGAACACCTTTTTTATTTTATAGGGTAGATAAATATATATTCAATTAAAAAAGGTGAGAAGAAAATAATATTTATTCTTATATAAAATAACACCCAACATGATGTTCTTAATGACTTCAGTGATTTCAGGTCCTTGAATTACACATTTTCTTGAATTAAGTACAACATATATAGTTGAATTCTCTTATCTGGTGTTGTATCGCACCTGTGCTATCTAATATATACACATGTCTGTCTGTCTGTTTGTTTGTTTTTTACGAATTAGCAAACCCGGGTTCAAGCTTGGCTCACGGCAAATTTTGTCCCTATATCAGTTTACGCATATTCACACACATATACATGAAAAAAAATTTCAATTAGGATCTGGCTAAACGGGGATTGTATAAAATTTTCCCTGAATTCAGTATTTCGGCTAGCTTCAGATGATTTTTGGATAGATTTAAAAATGAAACTATTAGGAAAGCTATGGAGGTCAGTAAGTTGAATTGAATCCAAGGTAGACGGCTGAAATCGTATAGCTAAGCTAGGAGTTTGCAAGGATACAGATGACCAAAAAGATTTCAAAATTGGTATAGCCAGGAAGACTACATAAACCCATAATTACCTGAAATGTTGTAAACCTATAGAACAACAATATTTAATATATGGACTATACCTTGCTTAGATTGCTGAAAACTAAGAGAATAACTAGTCTCTTTGTCTCTCAATGTAATAATATTTAAAAAGACAAAACAGTACAGTGGCAAAACTGATAGTGCGCTGGTTGCCTAAAATGCGACACATGAGCATGAATTGTAAAAAAAGTACTAGATAAATAATAATTATATAATTATTTAGAAAAACTCTCAAATTATATTTATTTAATGAAAAAAAAATCATTATATAAATATATAGTTTTTTGTTTTCAAGCCATTATTTTAACCATATTATCTTTTTACATTTATATATCAGATTATGATAATAATAGTAGCATGAGTAGAAAAATCTCTAAAACGTGATAGAAAAGAGCAGTAGTCACGAGTATATTTTTCTTATCTTCGATCCACATCTAAATTTTAAATCATAAATCGTGACTTTGTTCGAAATAGTTCAAAGTACACTTGTGCTAAAAAAGGGGTTTGGAGAATGGGCAAAGAAAAAGAGAATGGCGGGCATCAAGAGGGATGTTCCAGAGCAACCCTCATTGCTAACGAGTTAAGCACTCAGAATATTAAACTTTATAAGCTGCTTATGAGGAAATTCACATTCAAACCACGAGAAATAATCGATTAGGTACTGACCGAGAGGGGGAAATAGTATTGGTGACCTCTTTGATCTAAATATTATCAGATACCTATATTACACCATTTAATTAAAGTTAAATTTATGAAATAATCCGAATTCTTTAAGCATAGACTAATATTTGACATATTTTATTAAGCTTATGGCCTTTTGAATTCTCATTAAGGTTTTAGTTAAACTTCTCTATTTCAAGGAGATAATCCCACTAACAGTTTGTCATAGATGATTAAAGATTTTTGCATTTTTCAAAAAGTGTTTGAATGATTTAGAGTGATTATCACTAACTAGACATTGAAAGCCTCTTTCTTCCATGTTAGCTGTTAAATTTGGCCTTTTTTTATATAAATAAATATAAACAAGTTGTAAGTATATTGCTAATTTTATTATTTTAATATTTAGCAATTTAATTGAATGTAAGATAGACCAGGGATAAATAAAATGATGATTCCCAATAAAAGAATATTAATTTATTGGAAAGCTTTCCTTTTACAACTCTTGAACCGACGTTTCGGAGAGTCTTCCTTCCTTCTTTAGGATTCAAAAGGTCAATGAAGAAACCATGTAATAATTTTCGTTCTTATATCCTTTTTCAACACCAATGAGCACTGAAAAAGCACACAAGAAGGAAAATTATTACATGCTTCCTTCATTCATCCTTTGAATCCTGAAAAAGGAGGGAAGATCCTCCGAAACGTTGGTTCAAAAGCTGTAAAAGGGAAACTTTTCACTAAATATTCTTTTATTTATCTCTTTACTGACTTCCATTCAATCCTTGGTATTATTTTTATTTTGGGGACTTTTTTAAGGTTCCCTACGGACTGGGTAGTAGACTTTTTGGATCTGCCTAATTATGGCACTGGTGGTTATACAAGATAACTTAGGAATAAAAAGATCACTAGCAATAATATACAGATCAGATTTCGACAATTTTCTGCATTAAATGTGTAAGTTTTTGGCTTCCATAAAAGTAAACATGATGAGAAATTAGAAAATTAATAATATTTTTCTAATAAATCCCCACGTTTCGCATCTAATTTTTTATCCCTTTTCAAGTTATAAGACATAAATATAGCTCAGGAATAAAAATCTCAAAAAATCATTCAAAAAAATGATGTTTTCTTCATTTTTAAACCAGAAGTTTTAAAGCTAGAAAACTCAAGTTATCCGAATTGGAAATACAAACATTTTAGCACAAGAACGAACTTTCTACAACTTTTCGTTATTAACTTATCGTTGATATCTGATTCAATGCACACAGAAAAAACCACAGTTGCCTGCCTTCCTGAAAACAGACAGAGACAAATACGGAATGAATGTTTCGGAACGTATGGTAATAAATAAATGTCCGAACTGTTGTTCTATTTTCATTTAAAAGCTTGTAAAATGAAATTATTACTAATGGAAAAGGTGTAACCATTGAATTTAAATTTCAAATTAAAGCGACAGTGAAATGGAAGTAATTGCACAATCATTCTCGCTTGGCAGACCCTAGAGTTCATGTACGTGCAGGAGAAAGTAGCCTAGCTCTGGAATAAGCTGAAATTAGTTCGTTTACTGGCTCGGACACTCACCCATATTCCATGCAAGATCTCATCGCCTTCCAGCAAACTACATACATCATCACGAAAGAGTACCCAAGAAGGCATTTAGCCAACTGATAATCAATCAGCTCTCTTATCAATAGCAGAGCATCCAAGTATCAATAAAGATAAGCTAATAAGCGTTCGATTATGTTTAAAAATTATCAAACAATATTATCGAATGAAGAAAAATTAATTTAAAAGTATATATAAATGTGTTTTCAAACTTATCGCCATGTATTAATTAAATATACATATTTTAATACAAGTTTAGATCAAGGTCATTTTTTTTAAATGGTCCTTAGTTTCTTTCAGAGTAGACGATTAACCAATAATAACCGAGTTAGTGGGCGTTAGGGTCTCCCCATCACAGGTGCTTAAAATTATCATGGCTTAGCTAATTTAAAAACCAATTTATTTGTTTTCTATTCTTTCCATTTCAATAAAATCCTATCAAAGAAACTTTTGAAAATTAATTGTTTAATTTTTGGGGCACAGAGGCCTCAAAATCAGAATCCGCCTAAGGAGTCTTAATTTTTTTAATGGTGTAGGTTCTAGGTGAAACATATTAATAAAATAAAAATTTTAAAATTGCAATTACTAGATAGGATTCAAATTATGATGATGATATTTTTTTATTTATGAATCCTTCCTAGTATTTTTTTATTTTTATTTTTTATTTTAAAGAACCTTAATTTGGTAATCCGCCACTTTTATAGCAAGGGACTAGTCTCTATTATAGTATGCATTTTTTATAATATTTTATTTATTTATAATGATATTGATACAAGAAGAAGTTGAAGCATAAAGGTACAGCCTCTGTAGTCCGGAGTGGTTCGACCGAAACCAACTAATTAGACATTATAGTTGAGATATTCCCATCAGAATGTACTATGTACATAATTCAAGGTTTAATAATTATCGCTTCAACCGTTTGAGCAGAACAATTTGGTAATTTATACACGTTTCTATTTGATGTAAGGATTGGAAAATAGATTTAGAGAAAAAAGTGTAAGCTTTTTCATTTCAGTATGCTTTTCGCAAATTTTTGCGATCTGACGATTCTTGGCTAAAGAGTTGAGGTATAGGTAAAATTTGATGGAATTGATAAGTTTTTTATTTGTACAAATTTTTCACCTTATTATCTAAAACCGTTCAATAGCATTTAACAATTCAAAATATTTATTTCAGAATTTTAGTGCTTTCGAACCTTAAGCTCTAAAGCTAAAAAGTATAGTATAGTAATTCGATTCAAAAAAAATACAAAGATTTTGGCACCAGAACAAGCTTTATACGCCATTCCGTTATTGAGTTATAGTGAGTATCCTAATCTTAATTATTCACTTAGACAGTTAGACTGATAAACAAAAAAGAAAATGGAAATTTTTATTTAACTTTAAGATCTTTCTAAATATGATGAGCAAAAAATCAAAATTGGAATTTATTGTCGAGTGTATCTAATAGGTACTTCCTCAGCCTGTTGAGCGTACCAAGAAATCAACATTAAATTAACATGAAACTGGAAATATGTTCCGGTGAAATGATTCCGGAAGATAAACAAAACAGTAGAACAGAGGAAAATATAAAAGAGCTCCACCCAAAGAGACGCTTTCAATTTTAACATTTTACAATTATGCCTTGTAATTTTCTTTAATAACCTATAAGAAAATTTGGTAAAGGTTAACGGTATACTTATCCAGTGATTATACTGTTATTGCAGAATTGCCGGATAATCAAGTTACTGATGGCAAGACATATGCATGTTTTATTTCTAAACGTCTATCTAAATGCGGGAGGCACCCAGAGGTCAGACTCATTCAGGGTCCAGTTTTTGAAGTGAATCTTAGCAGTAATATTTTTTTTTTTTTTTTTTTTTTAAAGGGAGAAGGTTTTTTTTCCCCTTCCTGGCTTTTGGTCAGAACCATTTGGCCAATCACATTCTTTGTATTATTTTATAATTTTAAATATTTACACTAGCCCTTAGTACAAATCTCTGAAGAGCCATCACAACTTTTTCACTGCACTCACACAAGGACAAAAGATAATCACTATTTATTGGGAATTTTACACTTTCGTTGATTTCACAGTATAGCAATTGTGTCCACTCTTAGCAGTAATAATCTAGTATAAAATTCTAGGCTGTATTTTATAACTCTGTTCTATTTTTTTTTTATGATAATGATGAGAGAAGGAGTTACACCAAAAAGGTGCAACCCCTAAAGGCCTGGGTTGGCCCCTTCATCGCGAAAAGAAGAAGAAAGTATTTTATGGGTTGGGCGGGGGTCGAAGGTATCTGTGGATACGGGTCTTAAATAGCTGAAGGTTATAAGTCGCGGGAAAGATGGTGGCAGGGAGCGAGTTCCAGTCTCTGGAGGTCATAGGGATAAAAGAGTTGGCGAAAGCGCTTGTTCGACTTTTATCCAATTTGACAGCGAAGGGCTGCTGAGCGTTTGAAAACCGCGTGTTTCTCGTAAAGAGGGCATTAGGGGGGATAATAGATTAAAATAATATAAAATATATAAAATAATATAGATATAATATATTAAAATAATATAAATAGTGTCTTTTATTATTATTTTTTTAATTTATACAAATTTACGACAGGTTGGCCGAGTGGCTAAAAAGCATGCCTTCTAATCAAGCTAACGGGGTTTCAACCCCGCTGCAAATATTTGACAGGCTATAATCTGATTCTATCAGGAGAAGGCAATGAGAAATCACCCATGTGAAAAATTTCCTCAAGAATATTACAATGGAGAGGATACTCTCTATAGTAATCGCCGACCCTCGAAATCGAGTATGGCTCTTAAGAGAAGAATTAATTATCATTGAAACTTAATTCATTTTAATCTTTAGAATTTAGTTTAAATCTTGATGGCAAAATTTTGAATATTAGATTATTTATTTATAAATTTTCTATAAAATAATAAGAACACAGTAAGTAATAAATAACAAATACTTTAATACAATTATTCGATATGCATGTTAGGCTAACATTTTTTCCGTAGTGTGGTTCAAAATGTCTTAAACATAAAGGAAATTAATTTTCAACAATGTTTTTTTTATTGTTTGTGTGTTTCCCTTGATTCCGATACCCACGATAACTCAAGAATGAGAAGTTCGTTTTTATGCCAAATTGTTTGTACTTTCAATGTGGTGAACTGATTAGAATTATGGAACTCTAAATTTAGTACTTTCAGCTCGAAAATGCAGAATAACGTAATTTTTTTATTGATCTTATTGAGATTTTAAGCCATGTCTTAATATAGGCATAAAAGAGCGTACCTAACCTTTAAAAAGTTTTCATTTTTTCTTATACTTAATTATTTTAATTAGATTGAAAGTTTTTGCCGAGAGTAGCAGAATTTTTATATATTGAAGGAGACAATAAAAGAGTGTGTCTTCTGCTGGAATTATAAATTTTATTTATTTATAACGAGACTATAGTTTCGAGGGCTTTGCCCTCTTCATCAGTCTATTACAATGGATTCACAGGAATTAATTTATGAATATTATACAATATAATAATATTATATGAATATTATGTTATATAATAATATTATATAATATTCATAAATTAATTCCTGTGAATCCATTAATAGACTGATGAAGAGGGCAAAGCCCTCGAAACCATAGTCTCGTTATAAATAAACAAAATTTATAATTCCAGCAGAAGACACACTCTTTTATTGTCTCCTTCAATATTTTAATTAGATAGAATATTTTGGAAAATAATTATCCTTCATCATTGTTAGTAAATAGTAGATATGTTGCAGTAAAAACCCGTTTTTTTATTAAGAACGGGTTCTTACTAGTTAAAACACGTTTCACTGAATATCTTTGTGGCAACTAGAGTTTACTGATGTTGATTGAGTTTGATTCAAAGGTTTAAAATCTCCATTTTTTGAACTTCCGCCTCAAATGAAAATGTCATAAATTATATCCTCTACAGCTTTGCTTCTAATTTTTGACATTTTTGTTTAAAAATTTTTGAAAATAAACACCCAAAACGAGGTGGAAGGTCAAAAATGAAGATTCTAGACCTTTGAACCAAACTCAACCAACATCAGTAAACTTTAGTTGCCACAAAAGTATTCAGTGAAACGCGTTTAACTAGTAAGAACCAGTTCTTACTAAAAACGGTTTTTACTGCAACAGATACACAAATTAGTCGGTAATACCTACTGGCTCATTTTTAACTTCGGCACTAAATAAATATATTTACATAAAATTTACCACATCTCAGGTTGCCAATTTGTAAATTAAATTCAAATATCATAATATGGTGTAGTTGGCATTGAGAAAATGAATTTGTGAAATACTCTCTTTGTTCTACCATATAAGGAAAATTAATCAAAATTTTTACGATAATTATTTAATCACTAATAAAAAGACATTATAATCAATTCTAATATTTTAGGTAAGATTGTATTATATTGTAATTATTTATTAACTAAATCCTAGGTATTGGAAATCCTAATATTATCGTCTTATTTAAACAAACATTAATATACTTGAATATTATATTCATTATACATACTTAAACTTAATTTGGATGCTGATTCTTCTCAAACTATTATTGAGTTCGTGCTTCAAATAATTTGAATAATAGAAATGATAAGCATTTATACTAATATGATGTGCAGTAGAGGAAAATGTGATTGTTTTTGTTCTTTATAAGCCATGCTCTGATTTCAACGTTGCCATTTACTGTAACGAATGGTTTATCTTGGGAAATTATTCAATGGGGTGGTCCTTTCCCGGTGGTTAAACCTATTCTCACAAAAATAACTCATTTTTTATATTATCAAGAACTTAAAGTGCTCTACAAAATGATTTTTTACTCAGTGTGCTCTGCATGTCGGAGTATTGATTTCAACAAAACAATTTTTAATTTTTATATTTTTATTTGTTTTTATGAATATCTGTGGAGAAAAATCAATTTCAAACATGATGATTTGTGTTTTTTTAAAATGCTCAATATATTTCAATAATTATAGATTGTAGAAAGTTCATTCTCATACCAAAATTCAAAATTCCACAAAGCACTGCTTAAATTTTGAACTAAATCTAGAACTTATGTTTTAAAAATGCAGGAAATATAAAAAAAATCAAATTGTTATGTGAGAACCTATCGAAGGTTGATGTTCAGTTAATAATAATAATGATAATTTACTGAAATTTGGCAGACAAGTTTGTATTATTATTATTATTAATCAAGTATGTTGGCGGGTATTTGGACAGGAAAGTAGCAAATCAAAAAATTCTCATTGAATTACTCGACGTTTCGCCAATTTTATTTTGGCTTCATCAGGCGTCTAAGAAAACACAAAAAGCAGAGTTTCAGAGAAATTACAAAAGTTACATCATTTTTCCTCTTTTTTCCTTTTCTGACTAAATCATGTAATGTAAATGTAATATCAATTGTTAATTTAGTCAGAAAAGGAAAAAAAGGGAAAAAAATGATGTAACTTTTGTAATTTCTCTGAAACTCTGCTTTTTGTGTTTTTAGACTCCTGATGAAGCCAAAATAAAATTGGCGAAACGTCGCGTAAATCAATGAGAATTTTTTGATTTGCCACTCTCCCGTCCAAATACCTGCCAACATACTTGATTAATTAAATAATATGGATGCTATGGACTTTAATAATTATTATTAATATTTTAATCTACTTTGTGACTATCTGTCACACTTAGCTTTGTGATGGACGAGTGATTACCTAGACCAAGTTGGAACTTTCAAGATCGAACTGATGGCAGGAAATTTCAAAATTTCTAAACTGTGTTTATAGCCTACCGACTCTTGAAACAGAATTTCATCTTTTAAACAATTTTTTTTTTGTAACATCACAAAAAGGCTTAAGGCTGGTTATATGGATTTCAACCAAAAGTAAACATTTTTTTAATCAATCAAAGATATAGCTATTTTTATTCAAATGGGCTAAATGAAAGCTGGAGAGCGTTCTTTTCTAAGGGCTTATTTGGACATTAAGCGCGGCCTTTTTTGTTAATCCGAATTTCAGTTAATAAATATACTTATATTTTTATAAATTTGCATTTCAAATAGATATTTGCATTTCTTCCCCTCAAAATATGTATATCTTTGTACAAGTATCAAAGAATCTTTTTTAAATTTTATTTTTATTTATATTTATTTTACGTTTTAACTGGCAAGTCAGTTAAAAAATTCAAAGCTAAAAAGAGGAATTACATATTTAATAAATATTAATATTTTTTCATTTTAACTCTTTTTTTATAATCTGAAGCCATTATGAAAATTAAAATTCATTAAACGCATAAAAATACATTTCGAAGATTTAATCAAAGATCTTTTCCAAATTACCTTAAATATTCAGACAATGCTTTTGCATTTGCGGCGGTGTTTTTTTTTTTGTTTTAATAATAAGAAAGTTGAGATGCAAATTTTAAATAACATTTTTGGAGAATGAAAGCATAAATATACATGGATAAAAAAATTCTATCTGACTGATTTATGATAAGAATATATAAGTATATGTACAATAGGGTGATCCTTATTTAGGGTATTTTCGAAGTTTTACGCTGAAAGAGGCTCATATGGTTCGAAATAAATAAAAAAAAATATATATCCCCCAAGTTTCAAGGCTCTATCTCAATTTTAACGAGTGTCCCACAGCGATGCAATTTTCCCATCTAAATAACAGAGTTTTTGGGATTGAACGATCAATTTTTTATTACGGCCAAATTAATGGTTCAAAAAATTTAAAACTCTGTATACTTTATCCTTATGATAGTAGCTATCCTTCACAATTTTTACAGATTTGTAACTATTATTATTTTTAGAGTCTATAACATACTAACATTAAGATATAGCAGTATTTTATCTAGATGTTACTCCAAAATTATAATAGCTAAAAATCAGTCAAAATTCCGAACGATAGCTACTATTATAAGGATAAAATATACTGAGTTTCAAATTTTTTGAACTATTACTTTGGCAGAAATAAAAAATTGATCATTCAATGCCAAAAACCCCATGCTATTTAGGTGGAAAACTTCCATCTCTGTGGGGCACAAATTTGAGATAGAGACTTGAAACTTGGGGTATGTTTTTTTTATTTATTTTGACCCATATGAGCCTCTGTCAGTGTAAAAATTCGAAGATACCAAAATAATGACCACCCTCTTAATGTAAAATGGACATAATAATCTTAAAGACATTTAAGAAAATTTTACATTTTATAAAAATTGTTTATTAAAAGAATGAATGATTTTCGATTTTTAATATTAAAAGTTTAAATTCATTTGAGTAAAAAAAAGCACAGTTTATTGATTTATTTTGCTATTTATCCAATGCCGTTTCAAAGCATGGGTTGGCTATTGCGGTTGCATACACACCAGGGGCCACCGCTAACTCAAGGGCCTCTTCAATATGAATAGGTTTATTTCATTTGTAAATGATGAATCACATAAAAGAGCACACAAATACTTTTTATTTATTTAAAAATTTTAAAATCAACATATACTTATATGTTGCAAAAATACGATTTTTTTTAAATATTTAATCAATGTGCACACATTGATATTAGCACAAGGTCGATAAACAAATTTGCACTTATTAACGATTGAGTTCTCAAAACATCAAATTTGCTGAGGTTTTGAAGAAATTTATTTTCAAGAAATTATACTAAGTAAATGTTTGAATTTGACTTTAAATTAAAATAAATTACATTTTTCTTTATACATTTTACTTTTATTTTAATTGATAAGATTTTGTATTGCCGAGACTAGCAGAGTTGTTGATTCATAAAGAGAAATCAATGAGGTTGTCCTCTTCTTGATGGAAATAATCATATACATATAAATAACGTATAGATATAATTTATTGTTTAGAGACTAAAGTTTCGAAGATTTGGCCTTCATCATGAACACATGAGTAGAGACCGGACTCCTATGCAATTGGATATTTTGTTTGCCGCCACATACGACCCATGGGATCAATTATCTATCCAAATCATGCATCTAGGATACTGTGGGTTAAATTTTATACTGCATATTTTTGCATATTTGAGTAATATTGCATAAAATTGCATATTTGGAGAATTTTCCATAAAATTGTATATTTGGAGGATTTTTATCAAATATTGAATATTTCGAGCCAAATACAGATTTTTTTTTAAAAAAGCTTGTAAATATAAAAAATAAAAGCAATACAATATAATCGTGTCTGTTAAATAACTTCCCCCCACCCCTGTATTTTTTCGTACACATTTTTTGAAAATTAATTATATTTATTATGTTGATTTTATTCAAGAAGAGTTTAAAGATTTTTTAATATATTAAATATAATGAGAATTTTGTGCAATTTATTACGAAATAAAAGTGCATATTTGTCACTTAGTCTCTATAACTTACTTGATCTTTTATTTTTTTTCATAGCGCTCCTTCAAATATAGGTATAGTCTTTCTGTCTTCAATTTTAAATTTTAGTGAATTAAAAAATTTATTTCACCATCTTTTACTGCATATATTTCCATATTTCATCGTATTCTGTATATTACTTGCATATTCCAGCATTTTTAACTGCATATTTTGACAGTTTTTACTGTATAAAAATCCGGTCTTGAGAATTAACAGATGAGATATTTCTAATTACAAAGGCTGATGATAAAAGTAAAGCCTTCGAAACTACAGTATTAACTTCATTCATTGACTCTTTTAAACCCTGAAGGAGAGATCAATCGTAACACCAGTTTTCAAAAGATTTCAAAATGGCTTTCCAATAAATTATTTTATTTTGAATTTGTACTCTTCATTATCCATGGACATGTCTCTCCATCAAAATATTAAACCAATTATTTTACATGAATTAATGTAAACATTGTATTTTAGCTTCGACTCCGGAGATTACTTCTCCACCATCGAGTGTACTTGATCATCATTTTAGTCCTTGTTTTTAATAAGAGGAAAAAACTAATTAGATAAAAAAAACTCTTTTCCGATAATTCTAATCAAAATAGAATTAGAGTAAACTTTTATATCATATTATAATTATATTTGACTAAAATTGAGAGCAAGGAAATAGTTTCAAATAATTAAAAATATGTATTTTAATTAAGCAGATTGCACTTATTTTAATTATTCTTTATAAATCAAAGACTTCTACTCTGCAGAAAATATCATTTTAATTTTAATAAACGTAAGTAGTATCTAAAAAGTTTTCCCTTGTAACATTATAGTGAATCAAGCTTAATTTGAAATAATTATCTAGATGGCGATAAATTTGACTTTAAAATAATGACTCAATTTGATTCAATTTAAATATATGACTTTTAAAAACATAATAGATTCCCATATAGAGCGAAATAAAGGATGTCATAAGTTTAAATAATTAGGCCATTTCTCTCTGATGGCATAGTTTTAATAAATGAACTCAAATTTATTCCTTTAAATAAAGAATTCGACGTTAATTTTGAGGGTTTGTTGATAAGCAAAATCACTGATTAACAAAATAATTTCTTTAAATTTTTTTATTTTGTAGTTGGAGAGTGGATTTTGATAAAAATAAAAATAAAAATATGAACTTCCAAATATAATAATTACTTAAATATGATGAATCGGTTATGAAAACAGATTGATTTATAAAATTTCTTCTCTTTTTTTTAAATATTAACCAGTATATTAATCAAAATGAAAGTAAATAAATCTTTTTTCTTATAAAAATAAAAATGCAATATATTACATTTCTACTTTCTTCATTTGTTACATAAAATTTTTTGGGACATTTTTTAAATCTTCTAAAATTTATAATAAATTGATAGTATTATAAATTATAATATGTTTCAAGCACATGGCTCTCAAAGAAGAACGAAATAAATTATGAGAGGCTATTGATATATAGTTGGCCTAGCTTAGGAAAAAAATATATTTTCGAACTAATATTATTTTATTTAAAATAATCACAATTATACATTTAAAAGCCTTGAATAACAAGTAATTTTAATAATTTAGAAAACAAATTTTTCCCTGTTCAATCAATGAATTTGGGTCCATCTGATTATTAAGTATTTCCAAAACTCAACAAATCATTGAAGGGACGAAAATTAAGACAAACGAGATAATAGTTTGATGCAATGGAGACGCGTAGTTCGCAGAAGAGGACAACATGATTTTTTTAAATCAGTGAATTACTTTTTGATTGATTCTTAAAATGTAGATATAGAATAATAAGACAACATTGATGTATATTAAGTATATTGACATATTATTAATTGATAATAAGTAAAAATATATTTTCTAGGTGGGTTTCACAAATAAAACATATATTCGTTTTATTTGTGAAACCCACCTAGAAAAATATATTTTTACTTATTATCTATTAAAATGTTTCACCTAGAACCGACACCAAATTCTTTAAAGATATTATTAATTTTTTAATTTGAATTAATTATAAATCAACCCTTATTCTTATTATATGACATATCTTTTCGTAATTTGCGCAAATCTTATAATTTGATTTTTTAAACATTCCAAATCAAAATAAGCCAATTTTTAATTAAAAATTATCAACGCCATTTTGACATTCTTTACGATGAATTCCCAAAATTTTATCATTTGCATATTTCATTATTTTCAAACAGTATACAGTTCTAAGGCTGGTTTAACGCAAGCCTCCTTTTAAATTTATACAAACAATTTTTCTTTTAAGTTCGCTGAAAAAAAATTGTCAAATCACTAAAATTTGCTGATAGCTTAAAAAAAGAGTAAATTATGAAGGTTTTTTTTTAAGTTTTCAGCCTTTATAGACATAAGGCAATTTACGATACTAATTATTTTTTATTAAATTTGTCTCTATCCCCCACGGGGTCAGGTTTTAGCCGGATGCCTCGAGTCGGATCCGAACCCGGGTCTACTTGGTTAGCAGGCTGAGATTATGAAGTTAAGTAACGAGATGAGATATAATAATAAAGCCAGGCCACTACAGAGCCACGAAAATGAATAAAGAGGAGATTTAAAATTAAATAAATGAAATTCTAAATTCTCACATCGACATTTTAGGTATTAGCTTGATTTCGGGGATCAATGACTAAGAGGATATATTATAAATATAGTAGCCTCGCTCTTGTAAAAAGCATCGCACCGGATATGCGAAGATCCTGGGTTCGAAACCCGGCTGATCTTTTTGTCTAATAATAAAAAATATTTTCTTTATTCTACTTTAATTTAATTAGATATTATTTTTGTTGAAACTAATGAAGGTAAACTTTTCAGTATTCTTCAAATATACTAAAAATCGATTTAATCAATAGAGGTTGAAACACGTACCTATTTCCTTTAATTAAAAGTCCATTTAGAATTATTTCATCGGCTAGACATTTAATGAACAGATGAAAGAATGATTACTCGTATTCCAATAAAAGTAAATAATGGAAAATTCTTTTTTTTTTAGATTTGTCATCAAGTTGATGATGAAAAAAATATTTAGCCGTGTTTAACTTCTTTATTAAATAGATTAAGTTAAAAAATTGATTAAAAGTGAAAGACATTTTAGCCTCTGTTTCTTATAATTTTATTACTTTAGAATTTTTATTATATGTTGATTGAGTTGATGTTAATTTAAATAATTTTCTGACCACATTAATAATTATAAATGAAAGTAAAAATAGATTAATATGAGAAGGCTTAATTATGATTACTGATTTCATTTGTAAAAACAATTATCCTAAAATATCTGAAGAAGGTCAAATAAGAAGACGAAACGACGTCTATGATAAATGAAAATGTGGTTTTTGAGAAAAAAACTTAAATTATTATTATAGTATAATCGTTGGTGTCTTGACAAAAAAAGATATATCATTTGTTATTTTCTTTAAAGAGAAATTTTGAAAGTGAATCTCAAGGTAAAAAAAAATAATAATGAGATTCATTTAAGGTAAAATTCTTGCTTCAGAAAATATATTATTTGTTTTTCAAAAAAAATATTCATTATGTTTTGAAAAGTTTATAATTCATAACTTTTATACTATTTTAAAATAAATTATAATTATAATAGATTAAAAATTCACAGTTCATTGGACAATGTTTTTTATTGAAGCTCTTATTCAATTTTTGTACAATGTTTATATCTGTCATCTGTCAAATCCATCTCGACTTATTTTATTGTATCAATCTAAAAAGAAAAAAATTCTACTATGTCTCAATTATTTTTATTGTTATCTCAACCAATGTTGCTCTAACCAATTGAGGTGAGTCTTGTGTAATAATAATGTTGTTTTTGTAATATTTGTATTTTTGATTGTTTATATTTAGTTAGTTTGTAATACATTTTGGGTTGTATAACCTATATAATTGTAAAAGACTTTCACCTAATAGATCTTTGTCCTTATTTGCAGTGCTTGAAAAAGTCTGGAGAGAGACGAAACGTTGTACAAAAATTGAATAAGAGCTTCAATAAAAAACATTGCCAAATGAACTGTAAATTTTTAATCTACTAATTATAATGGACATTAATCAACATAATTTATAATTATAATTTTTTTAATTGGTTGTGGTGTAGCTTCACCATTTTTCACACCGAAGACATGAGTTCAGGTCTCGCGCACACTGTTTACACATTAACAATCTATAATCGGGGTCGGGTTGGCCGAGAGGATAGCGTACAATCTTGCTAATCAAATGGGCCCAGGTTCGAATCCGACACGCGGCAACCGGCTAAAATCTGAACCCTAGATAGAAGACAAAATTTAAATAATAGTATCGTAAATTGGCTGATGGCTAAAAAGGGTGAAAAGCCAAAAAAAAAATATCTATAATCGGCCCATAGACACACACACACACATACACTGGCAAATAAACCAACGAAGATTAATGGTAATGGCCAAAATGAACAAGGATCAGAAGGGCATAAAAATCAATTAAGTTAGGTAACTTCTACACATTTAGGAGTAAAGTTTAGTGAAAATGGAAGTTGACAATTTATCTAGAATTTAAGACACCACAAACAATTCCAGTGGGGTGCTAGCAACAGGATCGGGATATAGATATATCAACAGTTCAACAGTGTTTTAA
The DNA here is from genome assembly GCA_024734495.1 of Forficula auricularia. Classification (NCBI taxonomy): domain Eukaryota; kingdom Metazoa; phylum Arthropoda; class Insecta; order Dermaptera; family Forficulidae; genus Forficula; species Forficula auricularia. The sequence continues at coordinate 2,955,962 of JALMQS010000078.1, forward strand.
GCTGAAGTTAGTGAAGAGCAAAGAAGTGAGTAAATCGGTGTAAACAAACTTGCTTGAATTCGCACTATATAAACGGGCTCAGGGTAGAATTCAAGCAGTTGGTTTTCGCCGATTTCCTCTTTGTTCACTATATTTTTATTCTTAGACGGTCACGTACATAAATAAGATCTAGAAATTAACATTTTTTTCAGCTTCAAAAGACGTATAGGAACCACTGATTTCATAATTATGTTAATAATATAAATTGAATCAGGTAAAAATTTTATGAGTTCTTAATTACTTGTCTATGATTAGTTATTTAAATAATGTCTCCATTGTATTAATAATTTTTTTTTCAATATAATATTAAAAATTATATAGGTTATCGTTTATATACCTACTCTTACGTACATTCTTTATGAAATAAATCGTTAAATTTTTATTTTTATTATTTTAATAGTATTTTGGTTTTGAAATTGCCAAAACAATGAAAACGGCAGAGTTTAAAAGGATATAAAAAGTTTTACGGGAAAATTTAAATAAAATTTAAATTAATAATATTATCTTCTTGATGCAACCTTTTCTTGCATCATCATTAAAAAAATAAATAAATAAATACAAATAAAGATTTTGAATATGAAAAACTTCTGGAGGCGGATATTGTAGGTGTTAATGAAAAAATGGAAGAAGGAAGAACATCTAGTATTAAATAAATTGGATTGATTATGACCTTAAAGTAATGGCATGTCTTAGAAAATTTATTGAACGAAAGAATCTAGCATAAATTAATTTCACATATTTTATTTTAATAAATATTCTAATAATAAATTTCAAGTATGTATCAAAGAAATTATAACCACAACTTGACTGAAAATATTTTCTTTTGCCAAGAGTAGCAGACTTGTTGATTCATAAAGAGAAATTAATGCGGTTGTCTTCTGCTTGATTCAAATAAACATATGAACTTATATATCCATACACAGTACAGTGGCATGTGGTCCATGGATGTTATAGATGCGGCGCATCTCTAAAATTTCAAACATTTAGAGTATTTCCATAAATACTCAAGGCCGACTTTAGAATTTCAGAAATTTTCAAATTATTTCTATAAAAAGCATTTTTTTGTTTTGGAAAGTAGAGGGTGTTTTTTTTAGAGGTATAGAACTTCGAATTGAAATAAAACACAAGAAAATCGTTTTAATGTCCATCAATTTGGCTTTATTGGAAGGATAATTTTATGCCATTAATGTTTAAATATGATTTCGGGCATGTGGCCGCCGCGGCTGGCTCGAATAAATCCAATTCTACAGGTCCAATTTTCAACCACTTTTTCGAGCATATGGGGCCGTATGTTGGCAATAACGCCACGAATGTTGGCTTCCAAGTCCCCTAACGTTTCTGGTTTGTTGGCGTAGACGAGCGACTTCACATATCCCCAAAGAAAATAATCCAATGGTGTCAAATCACACGATCTTGGTGGCCAATTGACAGGTCCATTCCGCGAAATTATGCGCTCATCGAATGTTTCCTTCAATAAATCGATTGTGACGTGCGCTGTGTGGCATGTAGCGCCGTCTTGTTGGAACCACAACTCATCCACATTCATGCCATCCACTCCGGGAACAAAATAGTCGGTTATCATGGCTCTATACCGGTCTCCATTAACGGTAACTGACTCTCCAGCATTATTTCGGAAGAAGTATGGCCCAATGACTCCACCAGCCCATAGAGCACACCAAACGGCGTCTCAAGGGTCTCATGTGGATTCTCTTCACTCCAAATGCGGCAATTTTGCTTGTTGACGAAGCCAACATTCGTGGCGTTATTGCCAACATACGGCCCCATATGCTCGAAAAAGTGGTTGAAAATTGGACCTGTAGAATTGGATTTATTCGAGCCAGCCGGCGGCGGCCACATGCCTGAAATCATATTTAAACATTAATGGCATAAAATTATCCTTCCAATAAAGCCAAATTGATGGACATTAAAACGATTTTCTTGTGTTTTATTTCAATTCGAAGTTCTATACCTCTAAAAAAAACACTCCTATATATTGGTTCTCGAAATGAAATAAAATAGTTGCATAGTTTCAAGGGGCAATTAAAATGAATGATTTTTCTGAAAAGGGTGCCGATAGAAGGTTTGAAGTCCCTGCCTGATATATCTTGCAGTTCAACCATTTCAAAGACAAATTTAGACTTGTTTGAGTCGAATAAAAATTGTTCTCTCTGAGGAACTATTAAAATAGTAATATTACAAAAAAGGAATAAATAAAGATGATTCGAGAATCTCTGGACCAATCCATTTCTAATAACTCTCAATATATAAGATCGGAAATAACTACGAGTACTATAGACAAGTCATAGCTTGCTTATAGCAATAGAATTAGGAGAAATTGAAGATTTTCTTCTAGGACAGGTTGTGGAAGATAGTCGATTTCCATCTCATGGACTGTGGAGTTTAAGTCACAAGAATTAATTTCTGACTCCTGCCCTCACTCACACAAAGCAGTCTCCGTTTGGGGCGAAGGTCCCAAGATATATTTTAAAAAAATCTAATGTTAAATTTGAAAAATAGGGAAAATGATGCCGTATTCAATGAAATTTGCAAAAAAAGCGAAGATTAATATAAAGTTTCAAAAAATGAAGGTTGCTTTTTTGGACACAAAGTCCCCTAGTTGAAAAGTCACCAACCGCCCTGATAGGTACATATCTATATAATTTATTATAATTTATTATAGGTGTGACCTTCATCATCAGTCTTTTCAATTATAAATATTTTATCTTGTTATTTCTCTAGGGTTCAAATACCTGAATGGATATAGATAAATACTTTTTGTTGTAACTACAAGCTGATCACTTAATAATCGTTTGTACAATAAGCTCAATACAGAATCTATTTTGATGAATTAATTAAATTAACTAATAAATTTATTAATTTCGAATTAATATTTCCTATATTTAAAAGTAAATAAACTAATTAAATTTAATTAATTTTGAATTAATGTTTCTTATATTTTTAAGCTTTTAACATCCTGTTTTTTTATAAAAGAGTTATCTCTATCTTCTATTTTTTTTTTTTTTTTTTTTGATAATATATATAGCCTGTTAAGACAAACATTAAGTAGCACTAAAACCGGAATTTGTGAATGTGAGTTAATAAAGACAAACGAGAACCTAAAAAAACATAAAAAACATTTTCATAAATATTTATCATCGTGTTTAAGTGTGATGGATGTATGAATAGTGCCAAACAATCATTATACTATAGTATATAGGAATCGAAATGGAGTGTGTGGGTGCACTCGATACGATTTTCCCGTTATTTACATTAAAGCTCATCCGGGAGAATTTATTTATTTTTTTCAGTAAAATCGTGAAAATGATTCGTGATATTTTAAAAAGTGTATTCGATCTTTTTCACCTCGTGGAATTGAATCTATTGAATGTAATCACGTTTTTCCAATATTATAATCTCTGTATTTGAATTGGAATGTTTACCAATTTTTGATGGTATTTTTTCTTTTGGATGCCAAATATTTTATTACAATGAAAGGGAATTTAAAATTGGATTTCTATTAATATAATATGAATTTTCATTTGTCATATTAAAATATTTTTGAATAAATACTCTTTTATTTCAAAATAGTCTAAAAATCATCATCATCATCATTGAGTATACAGTCCTAAGACTGGTTTGATGCAACAATCCGTCTCCACTCGACTCTGTCCCCCGCCAGCTGTTTAACCTCTCTAAATGTCTGGCATCCCATATCCCCAATTATTTGGTTGAAATATTCTAATCTGGTTCTTCCCCTTCCCTTTTCTTTCCCACCTCCCCCTCCAAGATATCCCTAAGCAGTCCCCCATGTCTCAGTGTGTGCCCCATCATCTGACCTCTTCTCTTCTTCAGACTCTTCCACAAGGTTCTTCTTTCTCCGATTCTTCCAAGAACTTCTTCATTTGTAATTTTATCCATCCATTTGATATTCATCATTCTTCTGTAGCACCACATTTCGAAAGCCTCCAATCTCTTTCTCTCCGCTTTTCCAATTGTCCAGGTTTCACACCCGTACATGGCTATCCTCCATACATATGTCTTCAATAGCAACTTCCTGTTTGCTAAGCTGATTGAGGAGGAGCATAGTAGTTTTTGTTTTGAATTAAACCCCATTTTTGCTTGGGCAATTCTTGATTTAATTTCGTTTTTGCTCCTCCCATCCCATGTTATTTTACTTCCTAGGTAGCGAATTCCTTAACTCCTTCTAGGTTTTCTTGGTTAATTTTGATGCATTCCTGTCTCGTTTGTTCTTTTTTGTACATACTAGGACCTTGGTTTTATTCTTGTTTATTTTCATTTTGATTTCTTCTATTAGGATTTGGTTAATTCCATTCAAGGCGTCCTCTAATTCTTTTTTATTGCTTCCTAGAAGGGCAATGTCATCGGCAAATCTTAACATAGCGATCTTTTGATCTTGGATTTCTATACCTGTATCAATTTTGTCTTTGAATTCTTTAATCGCTTCTTCTATGTATAAGTCTAAAAATGGAAAATAAATTTTTAAGTAGCTAAAAAACGTCCATACTCACATCATTAAAAATAGGATGCGAGCGCTTAAATAAATCAACTTTAAGCTAAAAGGACCTTTCTGGACATGAGAGCATGGAAATTTTGAAGAAAAATTTATTTTCCATTTTTTATTGCATTTTGAAATAAAAACATTCTCTAAAAAAAAACTATACCTAGTATATTTTGTGTCGGTTCGAGGTGAAACATACCATATATAATGAAATTAAAATTAGATTACTACCTATGTAGGTTTCACAATTTTTTTTTTTTAATTACATTTTTAAGGTCTTAAAGACAAATTGTAATATGACAATTGTGAAAAGTCAAAAAAAAAATTTCAACATTAGATTCGTGTCCAACGAGCCCGAAACCTATTGAGTACACATTTTCATACCAAAATATTGGAAAATAAGAATGTTACATTCAAAAGTCTCAAAAAGTACGTTTTCCTAGGTTAAATCGCATTTAAATTAGAACCCATCAGTGATACGGGTAATTACTATCAAAATCGGTCATAATTTTACACAACTCAATTCTTTTGTATTATTAACCGATTTTAAGGGAAATTTTTATATTTTATTTCTTTAACAGCCACCTTATATATATATATATATATATATATATATATATATATATAATTTTTCTAAATCCAATAGGGTAATTGAACTCATGAAAAAAACAGATAAAATAACAAACAGACAGATGAACAGATGAAATATATTTCTTCTTAAAATTTCATTCAAAAAATGCTGGTATCCTCTTTTTTTTTTTTTTTTTAAAAAAGATATATTTTGATGTAGAACAGCAGGATCCCTGCCCACCAAAGCACCTAATAAACTTATATCATGCAATATATATTATATATAGGTACTTATGATGAACAATTTTTATTTTTGTTTTGTTTTCTATAAGTGAGACAGAAGAGAAGTAGAAAAAATCACTTAACAACAACTGAGTCCTGTCCTCCAATGTCTCTAATTTCTACATCAAAATTTATCATTTTCAAAATATTTTTATTTTTTGTGATTTTTCGGGTAAATTCCTTTGTATACAAATGATAAAACAAATTAATTAATGTCAAAACATTTTTATTCAAATTTAAAAGCCAAATTGACTAATTTTGCCAAAGTTTTGCTCATCACATATTTTTCAATTACAAAAAATTTAATTTAAAAACATAGCAATAGAAAAGGAAAAATAACTTGTTGAAAAAACTATACAGAAAATTATACAGCTAAAATTACACTCCTAAAAATTTAATTTGTTTTAAAAATATTTCTAATTAAAAAGATTGAAGGTCAAATCTTTGAAACTATAGTCTTAAACAAACACATTTTATTATATACATATTTATGTTTGGTACAGGTACCTGTATATGTTTATTTGCATCAAGCAGAGGACAACCTCATTGATTTATCTTTATGAATCAACATCTGCTACTCTCGGCAAAATAAAATCTTTTCTATGAAATGAATGAATTTAATACTAGGGGCCGCCCAGCACGCAGGGTTCATACAGAGTAATCATATATTATTACAATAAATAAGGTAGTAAATGTACCAGAGGGAGCCGAGTTATGAAAAATTCACGTGGCTAGCCACATCGCCTTATTTATTTTTAGCAAGTTTAGTATTGTTTCTCTTCCTCTCTTAGGGCCGGTTGTATGTCGCAAAGTAAATGCTTTTTACCACTAACACAGGGTAGATGGTAAATGGAGGGACTGGGATGGCCAATCAGATTCCAGGCACTGTCAGTCAGCTGGCATCTAATTGGCCATTCCAGTCCCTCCATTTACCATCTACCCTGTGTTAGTGGTAAAAAGCATTTACTTTGCGACATACAACCGGCCGCTTAGTGTTTAATATTTTGGTTAGCAGATGACGGTTCACTGATGTCTGCGTGAGTGTCTGGTTTGCATGGAAGAATGACGGCCTAAAAACGAACCGCACCGTTGCAAAGTTTCCGAACGTTCCGCTTTGTTAATTTAAGACGTTTAAATTAAATAACCGTCAGTCGGCCAGGCCAGTTCAGGTTTTAATTACGAAACCCGCCATATTTCTTCTATCCACTTCGAACACCTCAATGACGAGGGTTCATTCATCATGAGAAAATTTGCTCTTTAATTCACCTCGGAATGATGCGAAAATTCGTGATTGCCGTGATCTACTATTCTAAATGAATAAAAATATATGTTATGTGGACGTAACACGACCTTCACTTACACTGCCCTGATTTTTTAAAACAAATTTTTAAACTTTTCAAGTGAGAAAACAGAAATCCCATATTTTCTACAATAGAATATATTAGGAAAAGGAAAGATTCTTAAAAAGAAATCAATGAGTTTGTTCTCTGCTTGAATAAAATAAATACATACGTTTGTTGATGAAGAATACTTTATTTTTATTATCATTTCCGTCCATAATGTGTAGGTATTAATTTGAAAGTTTATAATGGGAAATAAGGACAAGTTATTTTTTGGATTTTTTTTATATTTCAACCAACGTTTTGTCGACTTTGACGACTTCTTCAGGGCTTCAAATAGTTACATCATACATTCGTCTAAACTAAAAGAAAATAATGTACTTGAAGCAAAGTTAGTTGCAAAATATAAAAAAAAAAAAAAAACAGACAAAAACTTGTCCTTATTTCCCATTATAAATTTTCAAAGTAATACTTTATATTTGTATGTTTATTTTCTTCAAGCAGAGGTCAGCCTAATTGATTTCTTTTTACGAATCAACAACTCAGCTACTCTCGGCAAAACAAAACTTTTCAATTGAATGAGTCTTTATTCAATGGGGAGATATAAAGAATTGTACATTTTTATCATTTAATTAAAAAGTGAATGAATTTAAAATTGAGGGATAATTTGAAAGTTTTTTTAATTGACGGTATGCATAGGGCCGGATTTAAGCATAGGCTACAACATAGGCTGCAGCCTATGGGCCCGCACCACAAAGGGTTGCTGAAATTGCGGTTTTTGTAGGATAATTAAAAAAAATATTTTCCCCGGAAGGGCTACACCTCTAGCCTAAGGGGTCCTCAGATCCTAAATACAGCCCTGGGTATGCAAATACATGAGAAGGAAGAGTTGAGCTAACGTAGGCAGCCTTCCTAGTAAAAAATTTAAATATAATAAAAACTATTCAAAATTTATTTTTTGAAACACCTGTTTGTTTACGCTTTACCAATAGCAATGAGTGAAAAACTATTCAAAATTCTTCTGCATCACAAATTCTGAAAGTGAAAAATCTAAAACCTAAACAGTTTTTGTTTTGTAAATATTTTAGTATCAGAACGAACTTTTGACGACCTTCCTTCCGTATTCGAGCTAAGATGGCTATCAGAATCCAGACAAACAGACAGACATATGTTTGAAAATATTTTTTCTCGATGTTTCAGAACTTTCTATAATAATAACGAATAAGCAGAAAAGATTTTGAGCAAATTTAATATTAATTCGGTAACTCACTAAAGGTCTTAGGAAATTTGTTTTGATGAACGAAGTGTCATTTTTCCATCTTAAACCGTACTCTTAAAAGATTTGCCAAATCATCAAAATTGCAAGGACCGATTCTTTAAAAAGTTTTCGTTTTTTTTTTCAACTTAATCTTGGGTTCAGAGGACCTCAAAACGTGTTCTTCAAGTCTCTAATTCGATTTTTTAAAACCAATATATAATAAAGATAAAAGTAAATAAATATTATATGCAATATTCATTTACTATGAGTTAAAATTTCTAGGTCTCAACTCATAGTAAATGAATATTGCATATAATATTTATTTACTTTTATCTTTATTAAAGATGTTTCACCTTGCACCAACACCACAATCCCTTATTAATTATCAATATATAATACTCATTCTTCGTTTTACTATAGATATTACTCACAGATAAGAAGTAGTTTAGAATTGAGAAAAAAAAGGGAAAATTTTGGGATTTTCATTATAATTAAGGGTAGAATTTAATTGTTGAATAAATCAAATATTTTCAGTTGAAATTATTTATGTTAAGTATTTCTGATTTGATAATTCTATCCGGATACACAACATCCTTTGGAATTCTGATTCGTTTCAAGTGTTATTGAAGTTATATCAAAATCAGTTCAAAGGCACTTGAAAACGATTCCAGAGTAAGGAGTTGAATTTCAATTCAAAGGGATGTATAGACATGATGTCAAATGCTGAAGTCTCTATTAGAACGTGCTAAGCATTTTAGTGTAGAAAGTTCAAAGGATAATCCAAATTCGGATATATTAATCAATAATAATAGACTACAATTTCCAAACAGATTCAGTGGTAAATAATAATATTTTTTAGACTTCTCTGCAAAATTTAGGAAATATTTTGCAATTTTTAAAGCTCCATTGTTTTACTGGAAATAATTTTGTGTCGATGTTTTTATTTTTGACATTTTTTCTTTATCTAAATGTTAGCTTAACGAAAATATAGCTCATGTTCTACAGGTTGGAAATAGCGCATTTTGGAATTGAAATAAAATAATTTTTAAAAATAAACCCATAGAAAAGGTCCATACATAAAGTTACCAGAGGTCTCACATTAGGTGGGACCGAGGGGTGAACCACGATTGGAATTAGGTGTACACCGTCTTTGGAATCATAAGGAATTACTTTTGAATTCATTAGATAATCTATTGTCTTCTACTTGGAAATGAAAATGGAAGTAGGTGTACACGATTTTAGGTCGCAGTTCACCCCTCGGGTGGGACTGTCTCACATTTGGGTTTCTTGTCCCACATCAAAAATATCTCACAAAGTGTCCCACATTGAACAATATTTTGTCTTTTGGATTAAAAAAATTTATATTTATTCAATTATTTATATTTTTACAAAGTCGATGTTCCTTTTAAAATCATATTTTTTTATTTCTGATACCTGTCCAGATTTCAAAAAGTCATCTGCTTCGCATTGGATAAAGCAAAAATGGGGAAAAATAGTTTTTGCAGGGCAGTCATACCCTTAACTGATCTGCTAATTCAGTTGTCTAAATCTCAGGGGCTCTCATTATACGAGGTGTAGCTATTAAATGACGGGACTGTGCTTAGAAACGTTGAAGGCTATATCGCAAGTGAAGTGCAATTTCTCCAATACTTGTGAAGAATTTTGTAACAACATATCACAAAATAATGAATTATTGAAAAAAGTTCATACTTCATCGGAAAAGTACGTGTAATTATAACTTTTTTGTTATTTCATTGTAAAACATCTGGTCACTTTATCCATATACCATAGAATATAGTAAAATGTTGTATGGAGAGAGTCTGCAAACAGTATGAGGTGAACTTTGACATGAATATGTAACTTATTCATGCAAATTTCCGCGATAAATTTCAGCTCTTTAACTACAACTTTTACAACTTTTATCTGGAAGCTCTAAAGTTAGTAAGTACGAAATCTAATCAATTCTTCGCAATGCTAATGCATACTTTTGGGCGCCAGAAAAACTTTCTAAGGGCTATTGATCTTGAGTTATTCTGAGTATTTTATTCCAGAAAGTCATACATACAGGCAGACAGAAAAAAACTAAGCTTGAAAATGTTTTTTCTCTATGAAATAGAACATTTTTGAGAGAATTCAATACATCGTTCGAGGAGAGACAATTTTTATATCACGTGTTTCGTTGAAAGCAGTTTATTTGAAGTATCATAATTAAATTAAATTTGTTAGCTTTTGAAACATTCAAGCAAAAAAGTTTAAACTCAAAACAAATAGATTTTTAATTTAAAGACAAGTTTGATTAATCGTAGTACAAAGAATAACTTCAATGATAATTCTACTTTCAACTTTTCAAATATCATTTTCATTTCAATATTTATTTTTTTAATTTTAAGTGAATGTGTTTTGTTTTATTTTCTAATTTCAGTTTAACACAAAAAAACAAAAAACATTAGGAAGGTATAATAAATTTTATAAATGAAAGTTGATTGTTATTTTTTTATTTTTTTGCTGAGTTTTGTTTTCTTCCAAGCTAATTTAATTTGCGAGTTTTTTATAATTATAAAATATTACTTGAGAGTTATTGTTTTAAAAAGTTCATTTTAAGAAATCCTGGCAAGAGAAAGATGCTTTTTTTAATTTCTTTTCTTTTTCATTAAGCATGTAATAAATTTTTAGTTTTATTATATTTTCTTTCATTTCATGTTAGTGCAGACATATTTTAATATATATTGGTTCTTAGCTTGCATAAAATTTATAAACCTTTCAACATATTAATGGAATTATTGATTTATGAAACATCTAGACAAACCTAAGTCGAACATATTTATATTTTCACTACTCTATTATCATATAATACTTAGATATAAGTAATGCATATCTCTCGCACGGCCTTCTATTTTCAAGGTTACAAAAGTTACCTTATTAATACAAATTTTGTTTTGAAAAACTGAAATTTCGCAGAAAAGTGCAACTTATTTTTACAAATTAGTGCTCCGAATTTCATCTTATTAGCAAAAAATCAGTACACACATATTTTAAATTTTCTTTCGATTTTCTGCATTTCTGAATCACGCTTAAAAATGGGGTTTCTCCGGAGTTCAGACATTTTAAAGTACGAATAAACAAAAAAAAATTATTTTGATTAGTTATGTCCATCGATTAAATTATTAAAGTTTTTATAGGGAAATAAGGACTATATCTTTTATGCAGATAATTTATATCATATTGCCAACGTTTCGTCAACTTTGTTGACCTCTTCAGGGCTCAAATAGTTTAACTTCCCTGCATTTTTATAATTGAGCAATATGCAGGGAAGTTAAACTGCTTGAGCCCTGAAGAAGTCAACAAAGTTGACGAAACGTTGACAATAAAATATAATATGAAAGATATTAATTTGCCGATGGTAATAGATTCAAATTTACTAGAAAATCATAGATCAAAGATGGTGTCATCTATTAATTCCGATGGAGTGGAATATTTTTAATTATATGTCAGAGGGGTTGTTTTTCACCCCCTCGGGAATCGAACCCGAGTGCCAGTAACAGCAATCCGGGCACACTGGCTCACCTGCGGGATACGAACCTCTCTGACATATGCAAACGCGTAAAATATTTTACTCAAAGATTGTTATCTTAATTTGTAAAATTTCGCGATATAGTGATTCTAAATTTAAACATATAGCCATGCCATATAATTTAAATAAAGGTGGTTGAGTGTTTCGAATTTTGAAGAAATTCAAAATTCGAAGGGCAATGGAATGACTTTTCCTAATTTAATATGAAAGATATTAATTTGCCGATGGTAATAGATTCAAATTTACTAGAAAATCATAGATCAAAGATGGTGTCATCTATTAATTCCGATGGAGTGGAATATTTTTAATTATATGTCAGAGGGGTTGTTTTTCACCCCCTCGGGAATCGAACCCGAGTGCCAGTAACAGCAATCCGGGCCACCTGGCTCACCTGCGGGATACGAACCTCTCTGACATATGCAAACGCGTAAAATATTTTACTCAAAGATTGTTATCTTAATTTGTAAAATTTCGCGATATAGTGATTCTAAATTTAAACATATAGCCATGCCATATAATTTAAATAAAGGTGGTTGAGTGTTTCGAATTTTGAAGAAATTCAAAATTCGAAGGGCAATGGAATGACTTTTCTAATTTAATATGAAAGATATTAATTTGCCGATGGTAATAGATTCAAATTTACTAGAAAATCATAGATCAAAGATGGTGTCATCTATTAATTCCGATGGAGTGGAATATTTTTAATTATATGTCAGAGGGGTTGTTTTTCACCCCCTCGGGAATCGGAACCCGAGTGCCGCTCCATCGGAATTAATAGATGACACCATCTTTGATCTATGATTTTCTAATAAAAAATATAAATTATCTGCATAAAAAATATAGTCATTATTTCCCTATAACAACTTTAATAAAAAAGAAAAATTGAATTTTTTGAGTTAATTCAATAAATTGATAAATGCCGAACTTTGAATAATATTAAAATATTTTTCAAGTAGTTAATAATATACGTTTTAAGCATATTTATAGTTCATTATTTGAAAATAATGTTTTACAAATATTTTCATGAAATAATTATTATTTTATACTTTGAAGGTATTAATTTTAATAAATTATTAATATTATTATTTTTTTTATTTTTTTATAATTCATATTTAATTTATTATATTTTTCGCTTTACCTGTTTTGGTATCGATTGTTAAAGTGATAAGAAAAGTTCCTTACCTGAAACAAAAGAAACAACAATATAAGAATAAATTAATATAGATAATTAAAATTAAATAAATTCTATTGCTTCAGATTTATGGGACTAAGGTTAAGCCCTCATCTGGTCCGCATCTGACTAGGCTAAAGAAAATTATTAAGTAGCCCTCAAATTTTTCTGTTTAAAATCTATACAGTTCAATTTCTGAATTCATAATTAGATCGATCAAATGGAGGAGAAACAAGTTTAAAATTATACTCGAGCTCTAAAGTATTTAGTATTAAGCCGTTTATTAATACAAAAAATAAAAAATATCTAGTAGTCGCTCCTGGTAATAAAAAGAATACTTAACATTTAAAATATATGTTTATTTAACTTTACTAGTGACGCTTTTCTCTGACAAACACTTCATCTTCTTCTTTATTGGCGAAGTAAGCATTCCAAATTACTCTGGAGAATATTCTCTCTATTGTAAAATGCTGGCAAATGTTTCAATGGGTGATTTTCCATTGTCTTTTCACATATTTACTGAGTCGCTAAACCTGTATAGAGAGGCGTTGAGAAGAGATAGGGGGGCTGTAACCCTGGGGACCGTCCTATGAAGGCGGCCCGGGGTATTTGTCAAATAAATTATTTTGAATTTTATACTATTTTTAATTTTTCCTTTTTATTAAATTTTGTTAAAATGTTTAATAAAAAATATATTTTATCAATTATTTAATAAGGGAGGGGCGATAAAATTTAGCCCCGGGGCACGGGTAAACTCTCATCCGCCCTGCCTGGATATTCATATCAGGATAGTTTATTTTGGTTAAAAGAAATTTGGAAGTGGGGCCGCTTAACGTCGAATTTCGCATTAATAACGACATACCGGATAAAAGCAGCAACTTTTTACCACGTACTAGCTAGGAACTTAGCTTGAAATTTTTGATAGGAACCAACTCCTCCGGCGGCCTTTTTGGATTTTATAGCAACCATGTTGAAATATAGGTATTAGAGTGGTCACAAGAAATCGAATTTTTGAATTATTCCGATGTGAAGCTCTTAATAGTTGTCAAATGGCTAACAAATGAGATTGGCAAAGTTTCAGCGTAATTCGATAAAGGTAACCGAGGTTAGAGTTTTGATAAACTGCAATTTTTTCAAAAAATTACAGTTTTTAGTTCATAAAATGAAAATCACTCATTCTAGAAACTTGATTCCTTTCTCATTCTCTAGGAAATTTTGTTGACTAGAACTTTTACTTGGACCAGTTTTTTGTAAATCTCTTTGATTTGTACATATTACAATCATATCCTCTTTGGAAAGTGCTGAATATCTGAGAAGCTGATTCCTATCAAATATTGCAAGCTAAGTACCTAACTAGTACCTGGTAAAAATTTGGTGCTTTTATCCGATGTGTAAACGTTTTTATGTTAAGCACCCCCACTATTATCAAACTATTTTTGAGTGGCAAACTGGTCACATAAGACAAGTGCTTCTTAAACTTTTTGAACTCACGGTCCCCTTGGAACCCAAGTCAATATCTCACGGCCCCCCTATTTTTTTTAAAATTCAGATTGGTTAAAAAACTATTTATAATTTTGAATTTGATATATGCATACACTTAGGTACTAGTCAATGGATGCATTTACTAAGGTTAACAGTAAAAGCGTGAAAAAAAATAAACACGGTTATTATGTTTTGATTAATGAGTGTATGCACCATGGCTAAGTACACTTGTGAACAAATCAAAGACTATTTTATAAGCAGTTGCAAATATATTATCATTTCAACATTTCAATATATTTTCGAAATTTTATAATTATAATCCACGTATTTAAAGTTATTTAACAATAATAATTTATTTGTTACATTTGCGACTCTACACGGCCCCTGCGGGTAATCCATGGCTCCCTAGGGGGCCGCGGCCCACTAGTTTAAGAAGCATTGACATAGACCACCCATTACTAACAATCAAATTGAAGTGACTATAAAAATAATTTTTAAGAAAAAAATAAAACCGACTTCAAAAAAATTAAATGCAACAAATAAAATACACTAAAAGGTATAAAATAATTATTATCTTATTTAGTTACAACTAAACGACGAAATATTAACATGAAATTACTTTTTGAAGTCGGTGCCAAACATATAGCTTTTATGAATCGCACTCGACGAATCTTAGTAGGTTTGGCGGGTACGCTCGCTTATAGGTATAGTTTGTTTGGCACCGACTTCAAAAAGTAATTTCATCTTAATATTTCGTCGTTTAGTTGTAACTAAATAAGATAATAATTATTTTATACCTTTTAGTGTATTTTATTTGTTGCATTTAATTTTTTGAAGTCGGTTTTATTTTTTCTTAAAATTATTTTTATTTTCTCTTTTTAGTGATGTTATTAATAGTGATCATATCATCAGAACTTGACCAAATTAATATGGCACCATCCCTAAAATTCCCCTTTCCAATAAAAAAAGAATCATCGAAATCGGTTCATAAACAAAGAAGTTAGGCCTGAACAAACCTAACAAAAAGGTCTAATACCAATAGCAAAAAAAAACGGGACCAATCGGAAGCTAGACTGAACCCAATGCAAATTTTTTTTTCAAAATCGGTTTACAATTGGCGGAGATATGAGGTAACATAGACACAAAAAAAAAAAACAAAAAAAAAAAACTCACTTGAAAAGTGAACCTCCTCCCTTTTATGAAGTCGGTTGAAAAAATAGTGATCTTTAAAAAGTGATTAGTTCAGATTTAGTTTGAAAATTGTGTGATGTTTAATTCAAAATTTTATTTTACACCAATTTATCTGTAGAACAAAGATCAAGGTATATTTGTAATTTCTTACGCTGTAATTTTCATGATTTTTTTCATTATAAATGAATTGGTAAATGGATTTTTTTTAATTTTTTTGTATAGATGATATAATATGAGTGCACTTATAGAATAGATAGAAAATGCATTAATTTCAAATTATTTTTTAAAGCATATTGATGATTAATGTATGAATTTTGAAATCATTTAAAACATTATACCTTAAGATTAATCAAATAATTTGATGCGTATATAACTCTCTGGATATAATTTGCATTTTAAATCTATTATATACCAGTAGTTTGGATAGTTTGGATCATTCTATCTTGTCTTTCAACATAAATTCATTGCATTAACTTAATATTATTCAACTCTGTCAAAATTTTATCTGGGAAATATTAATCATTGGGAATATTGCTTTGAGAAATTTCATCGATTGGCTTGTATATTTTTATTTAATTAAGCTATCTCTCTCGTTTTGATAGATAAAATAAATAGCATCCTTCCTTTCGAACTTGAATTTATTTGATTTTTAAATTTCCGTAGAAATGCAGAACGGGATCGAATTTCATAACGATAATAAATTTAACCCTTAGACCAAATAAGATATGGTTTTGAAAAGTACAAAAAATATCTATTCATTTTAAATCATAGAAGAATTTTATTTTATTATTTTGGGGAGAATCGAATTTTTAATGGAGGTCCAAAATTCAAATTTTTTGACAAAAGTGAACTTTTATCAAAACTCGTTAGTGCTTATTGGAAATCTTAAAAAAAAATTTCAGACAGTTAAAATTCCAAACAAGTCTAAATTGGTTTTGTTAGCTTAAATTCTACTAGCTCTGGACCTCACCAAGCTGAAATTGAACTCAATTCTATAACTTAACCAGATGGTAGGAAGCTAAAATAACTGACGGGTTCTGATGTGGCCATCCACTTGACTTTACCATACAACCTTAGCATCTCACTTATATTTAATATTTAATAAAATTATTTATAATCATGTAGGGGAGGGGGGGGGTAGTTTTTGCATTTTTAGACTGCTGTGGGCCCACGGATTATCTATACAAAATTTGGTTGAGTTTAGTACAAGTGCCTATATTTTCATTTTTTGAACCTACACCACACCCCCCCCCCCCCCCCCCCCCCCCCCCCCCCCCCCCATTTTGGGAGGTTAGTTTTTGCATTTTTAGACTTCTCGGGTCCCACTGATTGTGTATACAAAATTTGGTTGAGTTTGGTACAAGAGCCTATATTTTTAATTTTTAACCCCCCTCCACCCCCCTTAATTCTGGGTCGATATGCACCAAAATCTAATCAGATCAGATCTTAATATCAATGGACCAAAACTACGTGTTAAATTTGGTTTCGATATTCACACTAGTTTTTGAGCTAGCTCGTCCACACAAATTTGATAACGCACAGACTAACGGACAACCAGACAACCGGACAAGCAGACAACCAGACGGACAGACTAACAGACATTTTGACAAAACAATTATTATCTCTAAAAATATAATTTTTTCGATGTTCACTTATTAAAGCTTTTTTGTAGAGCGAAATGCCATGGTTTCGCTCAATTTTTCTAATCAAAATAGTTTCAGCCGTTTTTGAGATATTTCGAAAAAAAGAAGGAAAAAAACCACTTTTTTCATGCACGATTACAATACTTGACCATACCCTGTATGGTAAAGTAAAAAAATGTTGAGAATTCATTCTTATCAGCTTTAATAAAATTTTTTTTATTAAATATGGTTTGGTGGAGATAGTTCGCCCTTACTTGAAATACTATTAGTTTAATAATTAGACTGGATATTGGGATCTTGGATTTGAGAAAATAATTAAAAGCTGAATTTCCAAAAGTTGCAACATGTTTCTTCGTATACAGTTTCGACTTATTCAGGCAATTTTGGGATCAGCTTTCTCGTAAATAGATATATAAAGACCATTAGACTAGATTTTGCAATGGTATAAGACTTTTCCCTTCATTGACAAGGCTTAAACCAACTCGATACAAAAAGACATTAAACAAAATAAATAAAAAATTCAAAACAAGATTGATCATTTAATAATTTTAATATTGTCATCAAATATTTAATAAAAAATATTATTTTAATACTTTAAAGTTTAGAACAATTCGCCAAAAAGAATTCAGGAAAATTGTTTTTGATTGAATTAACTGTTTACTTACGACAAAAAATAAAATTGGGAATTATGCTTGTGGTATGTATTAGAGCTATAAGAAAGGTCAGCGATAAAAAAAGTTGTATAATGGGCTGCTAAATCCAAAAATATAAATTTCTTTTTACTTTATCCAATGCAAAGCATGGGTAAAGTATTGCAATCGCTCTCGGGGCAAGCGTGGCTTCAAGGGTCCTCAGGTATAAACTACGGAACCCATGGACTCAATTAAAGTCACAAATTGTAGTATTCAATTAGGTTGAATTTTAGCACGTGACGGTTTTGCCAAAAATTACAAGGGGTCTCGTCGAGAGGCCAAAAAGTGCGATTTTTTCATTTAGTGCGTGCGGATGGATGTATGTATGTATGGATGGATGGATGTATGTATGTATGTTATCGTTTTTTTGGCCCACGATTTTTTCCAC
Source organism: Forficula auricularia (assembly GCA_024734495.1). Taxonomy (NCBI): domain Eukaryota; kingdom Metazoa; phylum Arthropoda; class Insecta; order Dermaptera; family Forficulidae; genus Forficula; species Forficula auricularia. Next base: position 2,974,108 of record JALMQS010000078.1, read on the forward strand.
ACCCTTGCACCGATTGAAATGAAATTGAAAACCTACCATTAGTTTAACAAAATGAAGCGCTGATTAGTTTTTGGTACATATCGGGCCACAAACATTAGTACTTTATTTCAGTACTTTTTTAATTTTTTCTAAATATCTTGAAAATGACTTAACCAATTTTGATGAAATTTAATATCCTAATTAAGTACCTTGGGGACCACAAAAAAGGTTAAATAAAGTTTTTAGTAAAATTATATTTTAAAGTACTTTACTCTAGAGTAAGATGGTACTTTTTTTAATTTTTTAAATTATTTAAAATTTATTCATTTGAAAGTTTTAATATAGCTCATTTAGCCTTGCTTAAGTAAGAATGGATAGGCTTCTCTCTGTGAAATGCTAAAAATTTGGGAGGAATTTTTATGAGTAACCATAGCAACTGCGTTGTTTTCTTATCCGTTACCTTTGCTGAAGACATGAGAAATCGATTTTAAACCAAAAATAGCGATTGATTCTCATCTAGTACTTGAGGAATAATCATTCTATATTGGATTTTTGACGTTTCGGTTTATTAGTAACCATTGCTGAAGACATAGAGAAATCGACTTTAAACCAAAAATAGCGATTGATTCTCATCTAGTACTTGAGGAATAATCATTCTATATTGGATTTTTGACGTTTCGGTTTTTATTAGTAACCATTGCTGAAGACATGGAGGAATCGACTTTAAATCAAAAATAGCCATCGATTCTCATCTAATACTTGAGGAATAATCATTCTATATTGGATTTTTGACGTTTCGGTTTTTATTGGTAACCATTGCTGAAGACATAGAGAAATCGACTTTAAACCAAAAATAGCGATTGATTCTCATCTAATACTTGAGGAATAACCATTCTATATTGGATTTTTGACGTTTCGGTTTTTATTGGTAACCATTGCTGAAGACATGGAGGAATCGACTTAAAATCAAAAATAGACATCGATTCTCATCTAATACTTGAGGAATAATCATTCTATATTGGATTTTTGACGTTTCGGTTTTTATTGGTAACCATTGCTGAAGACATGGAGGAATCGACTTAAAATCAAAAATAGCGATCGATTCTCATCTAATACTTGAGGAATAACCATTCTATATTGGATTTTTGGCGTTTCGGTTTTTATTGGTAACCATTGCTGAAGACATAGAGAAATCGACTTTAAACCAAAAATAGCGATTGATTCTCATCTAATACTTGAGGAATAACCATTCTATATTGGATTTTTGACATTTCGGTTTTTATTGGTAACCATTGCTGAAGACATGGAGGAATCGACTTAAAATAAAAAATAGACATCGATTCTCATCTAATACTTGAGGAATAACAATTCTACATTAGGTTTTTGACGTTTCGATTATTATTGGTAACCATTGCTGAAGACATGGAGGAATCGACATAAAATCAAAAATAACGATCGATTCTTATCTAATACTAGAGGAATAACCTTATTGCATTCCATTTTTGATGTTTTGACCATTAATGGCAACCTCTATTGAAAACGTGGAAGAATCGACTTAAAATCAAAAAGACTAAATTCTTTTTTGGTAAACAACTCAAGTTTGAGTTGTTTGCCATAAAAGAATTTAGTCTTTTTGATTTTAAGTCGATTCTTCCACGTTTTCAATAGAGGTTGCCATTAATGTCAAAACATCAAAAATGGAATGCAATAAGGTTATTCCTCTAGTATTAGATGAGAATCGATCGTTATTTTGATTTTAAGTCGATTCCTCCATGTCTTCAGCAATGGTTACCAATAATAATCGAAACGTCAAAAACCTAATGTAGAATTGTTATTCCTCAAGTATTAGATGAGAATCGATGGCTATTTTTGATTTTAAGTCGATTCCTCTATGTCTTCAGCAATGGTTACAATAATAACCGAAATGTCAAAAATCCAATGTGGAATGGTTATTCCTCGACTCTTAAATGAGAATTATTTTTTGAATTAATGTCAATATGAACTACAAATTGCAAGTGATATCTGATTAATAATAAAGGAACAAACATATTAATATTTCAAATGAATTTGGATAAAGTTTAGCAACGATCCGTTGCAGTTTATTTTAGTATCAAATCGATTTTTTCAAAAAGCAATAATTAATAACTAGAAAGGTGTATAAGTGGGCTCACCTCTTATTTTAACCAGTAAAAATACTTATGTTTTTATTATATAATTTTTTTTTTAATTATATAAGTATTTATTAACTCATCCAAGTATAAAAAAAGAAAGAAATTACCAAAATCATAATTTGTGAGTAAGTTATGAGGGTTTGAAATAAATAAATAATGAAAAAGTGAGAAAAATTGAAAATGTCAACACGCAGTAAAAAATAGTCACGTGATAAAATTTCAACTATATATATTGTATTTTCTATAATGTTACCGATGCAAGAAGATGTGGCACCAAAAAGTGTAACCTCTGTAGTTCTGCGTGGACCTCTAAAAAGCAGATGGGTGTAGTAATCTTAATAATACCAATAGCTTGTCAATAGTTAAATTTCACAAATCTGTGTAATCGTTTGATGAATAAAAAACCTGCCCCGAGCCCTTTCCGCTCTTTTTCTGCATTGTCCATTATTGAATTTATTATATATTTGTACGCATAAATATTATAAAACAAAATTCATCGAGAACCCTCTTTCCTTTTCCAATATATTATTTTATGAATCAAATTATTAATTCCAAAAAATAAAAAGTTTTATTTTTCCCTTTATTTTCCGATAATTGTACAACCGTACAACAACATTTAAATTCAAATTGAAAAAAAAAAAATAACAACACAAAGAGAAAAAAGGAAGGGTAAAATGACAAACAATTTGAAAAAACATAACAACATATTTTTAAACGTATTGATTTCATCGAAGAAATGACGTCATTTTATCCATCCTGGGATTACATTTTTCACAGGATAAATTTCTCATTTTTTTTTTTATTCAAGGCTAAATATTTTGGATGTAATTCTATCTCAGATCAAAAAAAGAAAAAAAGAAGATTGAAATTCAAGTTCAAGAGGAGGAAAAATGTCATTTATTTGATCAATCAATATATACGAGAGATAGCTTAATTAAATAACAATATACCTAGTAACCAATTGATGAAATTTCTCAAAGCAATATACTCAATGATTGATTAATATTCCCCAGATAATCTAATGATAGAAGGGAACAATATTAAGTTACTAGAATGTATTTATGTTGAAAGAGAAGAGAGAGGAAATAAACCATTCACGCCCCTATCAGCTACTGGGACTCCCATATCAGAGGATTATGTAGGTAACTATCAGTGACGGTAGGTGACTTTTCAACCAGGGGATGCTGTCCAAAAAAGTAACCTTCAGTTTTTTTGAAATTTTATTTTAATCTTCGCTTTTTTTTTGCAAATTTCATCGAATACGGCATCATTTTCGTTATTTTTCAAATTTAAGGTAGTTGTTTCGCGACAATACTAGGAAAAAGTTAACGCTAGAGTATATAGAACAGACAATAAGGATTCATAATTCATAAGCCCAAAACTTTTTGCTGTTTATGTACCAATTCTAGCCAATCCCGTGCTCGTTTGACAAATCTCGCACCATTGTAAGAGATTGAATATTTTTATATTAAAATGACAGATAAAATACATTTTAAAGGTCGATTTATTTCTATAAAAATCGTTCTGTTATTTTTTAACAAATGTAATCAACGCCTACGTTTTTTTTTATTTTTTTTTATTTATTTATTGTCACCGGGAACAAAGCCCATTTAGACAGCACATAAGTAAAGTGTTATTAGGGTTAGTGAGGGAGCCGAGTTTTCAGCCGGTAGAAATTTTTATTCGCCAGCCAGGATCGAACCCCGGCCTCCCAATTCAACATCGTCATAATCGATTGATGCCGAAGTGAGGCCAGTGCTTTAGCCAACTGAGCCAACCCGACTCCCCAACGCCTACGTTACACCTTATGAAAATTATAGTTTTGAAAAAAATCTAGCGCATGCGCGCTTTATACATCTTTCGTGCGTGTTAAATAAATGCGCTGTTACCAAATTGTTTTTAGTGTAAATTTCTTTTTATACATTTTTCATTATTTATTCCTTATTATCTCAGAAACTCGTGTTGTAACTATAGAATCAAAATTGTCTTAAAATATGTATTGGTTATTGTTTAATGTTGGTTTGAGTTTTTTATAAAAATGGTAGAAGGGTTTCTTAATTATAATTAAATATGTATGTAAATTTTCCGATATCCCGTATAGTGCAATGTTAAAGAGCCTGAAAAACTCGATTTATGAAATTTAATATCTCCGGAACTGTATTGTTCATAAATTTCGTTTTGCCACCAATCGATGCAGAAGTATTTAAATAATAATCTGTCTAAATTTCAAAAAAATCCTAAGAAAACGCATTTGGCGGAACAACTACCTTAATATTAGATTTTTAAAATATATTTTAGGACCTTCACCCCAAACGGATACTGATTTGTATGAGGAGGGTAGGAGTCAGAAATTAAATCTTCTGACTTAAACTCCATAGTCTCTCAGATAGAAATCTAATCCGCATGTCTTAGGTATAAGAAAAAATTCAATTTCTCCTGATTCTATTGCTAAAAGCAAGCTATGGCTTGTCTATAACACTCTTAGTTATTTCTGATCTTATATATTCAGAGTTTTTATAAATGGATTAGTCGAAAAATTCCCGAATCATCTTTATTTATTCCTTTTTTGTATTCTTACTATTTTAATAGTTCTTCAGCGAGAAAATTTTTTATTCGACTAAAACTCGTCTGAACTTGTTTTTGATCTGCTTGAACTGGAAGATATACGCGGTGAACCGCGACCTAATATGCTGTACCCCTACTTCCATAAACTTCCAAAATATTTCCAAGTATTTCCAAATAATTCCAAGTAATTCCAAATATTTCCAAGTGCTTCCAAATATTTCCAAGTACTTCCAAAATACTTTCAAAAAGTGTACACCTACTTCCAATCGCGGATCACCCCTCGGATATACTAGATAGTGACTTCGGACAACCTATCGGGACCCTTTTCAGAAAAATCATTTAGTTTAATTTCCCCTTGAAACTATGCAACAATTTTATTTCATTTCGAGAACCATTAAACTGTTCAAAACAAAAAATTTTAAATTGTCTAATTTAAAATAATGGATAATAATTTGAAAATTTAAAGATTCTCCTGAAATTTTGAAGTCGACCTTATATATTTAAGAAAAAATTTCAGTCGAATAGAGAACCTCCTCCTTTTTTGAACTCGGTTAAAAATACTCTAAATGTTTGAAATTTTAGGGATGCGCCGCATCCACAGCATCTATGAACCTCACGCCACTGTCACCTACCTATGTCGTAGGCAAATAGGGTATTATAAAAAACCTTTTTGCCATGATAAACAAAATTTTAATTTTATTATTCTTTAATATCAATATTTCGAAAATACATTTTTAGCAAATAAGGGTTAACTGTTTAAAAATGGATCCAAATCACTCAAAAGAAGAACAGAAATTTAATCATTCCTTTATTTGTGATAGTCGATTTTTTGAGCCTGCAGTTTCATATTTCAACTTTCTTTGTAGAGCAGTTTGGTCTAGACGTTGACGTTGTCAGTGACTAAGTTACTATTTTATATTATAATTACTTAATTTGTAGGCTAGAAAACTCTTTGCAAAATAAATATTTTAGCAAAAAAAAATGCCTAGGAAAATAGAAAGTGAATAATGGTAAGAGATAATAACCTGAAATTAGTATTTGGTTATGAGACATTATATACAAAGTACATTTTCAATTTGAAATTATCAAATTCAGTATGGGATTAATTTATTTCAAAAAGTTAATCACAAATTTCAATATTAAGTTGAAAAATTATAATTCTAACTAGTCAACTCGGGTTTTAACTGATTTCGGGATTTCTCGGTATCTTATAATATATAGCAATAAGTTCAAGTATTTTTTATTTATTATTTTCACTTACAGATCGAAGCATGAAAGTTAAGGTTTCGCATTTACGTTCGAGAAGTCTTCGAAATGTTCTAAGCACAAAATTTAATTTCCCTCGGATAACTTATAGGAATAGTATTGGATAACATTAAGATATAAGTTAAGTTTAGAAAAATAAAACGGGTTTTGTGGGGCTTCAAAGCTAAAACTCATCCTAAAGCTCAATGGTCGGTTTGTGTGTGTGTATTGCTATATCTCAGTATCAGTAAGTCATTGATCAACGAATTTATGGTAAAACATAACCTAGTAGGAGTATAGGAATGGTATGGAAGCTTATGGTCCAAATCGATATAACTCTAGAACTCTTTTAGAAGAAAGATGTAGAGGTTTTCATTTGTTTTTACTCAAAAAAGATTCCTACGATTTTTAAAAAATACCTGCGTGTTCAACAAGTATCACGAGTTCTGTGATATTTATTTTTAACCGACTTCAAAATAATAGGAGGAGGTTCTCTATTCGACTGAATTTTTTTTTTGTCTATGTTACCTCATATCTCCGCCAATTGTGAACCGATTTTGAAATTTTTTGCGTTGGGTTCAGTCGAGCTTCCGATTGGCCCCATTTTTTCGTTTTTTTGTATCATAGGTATTAGACCTTTTTTATTAGGTTTGTTCAGGCCTAACTTCTTTGTTTATGAACCGATTTCGATGATTCTTTTTTTATCTGAAAGGGGTTATCTTAGGGATGATTTGTCATATTAATTTGGTCAAGTTCTGATGATATGATCACTATTAATAACATCACTAAAAAGAGAAAAATAAAAATAATTTTTAAGAAAAAAATAAAAACCGACTTCAAAAAATTAAATGCAACAAATAAAATACACTAAAAGTTATAAAATAATTATTATCTTATTTAATTACAACTAAACGACGAAATATTAACATGAAATTACTTTTTGAAGTCGGTGCCAAACAAACTATACATTTTAGTGAATCGCACTCGACGGATCTTACTTAAGTACGATTTGGCGGGTACGACTCGCTTATAGGTATAGTTTGTTTGGCACCGACTTCAAAAAGTAATTTCATCTTAATATTTCGTCGTTTAGTTGTAACTAAATAAGATAATAATTATTTTATACCTTTTAGTGTATTTTATTTGTTGCATTTAATTTTTTTGAAGTCGGTTTTATTTTTTTCTTAATAATTATTTTTATTTTATGTTGATTGGAACACTGAGATGAGGCTAATGAATACGTATGTTTATTGTGGACTACTTTGAATGGGGAAAATCGGTAAGTAGATTTCCAACAAGGGTAGGTTGTCAACTAAATTCGTTAAAAGAAACAAGAAAAACATTTTCACTTATATTTTATTACATTTCATCAATAAAACTCGATGTAAGAAAACCTTTCAGAAACTTTGTACTAAAATATCTCATCCATCATTTGATCGATGGCCGAAAACAATTTTTAAGCGAAAGCAACAAGTTTGAGAAGTGTTTTTATTAGAAGAACTCACACAATACCTCTCTCTGTATGATAAATGAAAAAAAACTTCTTAAACTATAATTCTCCCTATTTTAATAGTGCCTAGTTGTGTTTTACCAAGCAGAGGCAAATTTTTATAATACTCTGGCAAAAAATAGAAGATAAATTAAAAGATAATAAAATCAAATATTAAAGTTTTCTTGTTAAGTTTCTGAAGGTCTCAGAAAATCTGATTTTATAGCTATGTGTTATTGTCTGAGGGAATATCAATGTATAATTAAAAACTTTCAAGATAAATATATAGTAAGCAGTCTTATAAAGCTAAAATTACCATTTTCTGCGCATTACCTAAAGATCCTCAGATTTTGGGGATTGAAACTATAGACATTACAGTCATGAATTAGATCAATAATTAGTATTTTTAGAAAAAAAATTTTTTTTACAAAATTATACTCGAAACTATAAGAATAAATTAAATCTAAAATTATAATTTATTAAGGATATCAACTCTGAATAATATTAAAGATATTATTCAGAGTTTGATTGAGTGTCAGAAGAGCTGCTACCTCCTTGTACAGCTACAAACATTTTTGATTATTTTAGTAAATTATTAGATTAATTAGAATTTTATTAAAAATGAATTATTTTTAACAATTTTTAATTTCTAATGACTTGTTTATGATTGTATTATATTACCAGCTGCAAAGCCCGCCTTCACTCAACATCACTCCGTGAAACAGAGTCCAATTCTTGTGAACGACTGTCCTTCCAGAATGTTTCCGAAGTTTCTAGAAGTTTCCAGAAAGTCTACGGTAGATAGAATATACAGGGGGCGAGGCCTGAAGAGGAGGAGGCATAATATGGTGAAACCGGACAAACCAAGTGAGTTCTTACTGCTTTATTATATAGTATTGATTGTAAAGTGTCTTTATATACTTGAATTTTAAATTTTACTTATGGAAAGTGGTGTAGGTTTTAGGTGAAACATGATGTTAGTTAATAGAGTAAAGGGTGTGTAGTTCTCACTAAAGTGAATTTTAAATCAGTTACCATCAAAATTTTACAAAGAAAATGTATAGAATTTTGTTGTTGTTTATGTAGGTCAAATTTAATTAGTCCCAAAGGATAGCAAATGCCTGGATAGCGTTTGGGCAGTTAGGGTTCTCTCTCCAGGGGGTGCCCTAGCTCCTTTGATATATAATTAAATTAATCTAATTACGCCATTGATATCCTTTGTAAAATCTTATTTTAGATTGAAACATCGTGTATTTTGTCTTTTTATCTTTAAATTGGGATGAATCTATTTTCATAATGTGATTAATCAATTATAGAATGATTTTAATTTAATTAAATTCGAATGAGAATATAGTCCCTTTTGGAAATTGATTAATCTCAATTTTCAGTTGAAAAGGTAGTATATATTTAAGGTTTTTTTAAGTCTATTTATAAACTAGTTACCAGGTAAATATGGTTTTAACTGATTTCGAGATTTCACGGTATACTAAAGATAAATTTTTGAAAGTTCGAAAATGATGAGTGTATTTTATATTTTAATTTTAGAGATATGTTTTTTAAATTATAATTTGAGACAAAACATTTTGACACTTCAAATTTAATACGATTAAAATAAGTCTAGTATTTTAATCGAAAACTAGAGTAAATGCGTAGTATACGTATAATCGATCTGTAGTGATACAACCGCAGCCGCCCGGGGGTCAAATATCGACTTCAGATTAAGGGAAACTTTACAAAAATATCTATAAGCCCTTTTGAGATTTGCGACATGTATGTTCTTATGGGGATGAGAATATTTATTTTGGTTAAGATATCAATATGAACTTTATAGTAAATGGAATTGTTTTATTTTAAAAAATAAATTGTGTGTTGTCATGCGGATAAAACGTAATTTAGATTTCAAGATTTATTACCATTATAGAATTTATACCTGCAGAGGAGAGCTTTTTTTAGAAATGTAATGAAGTAGAAAGCTCGATTTTCGAAAGAAATCCCAATACAAATAGACAGGGATTAAAATGATAAATCTCCCCTTTTTTCTTAAAGAGGTTGAAAGTGTTGATATTAAATCCTTTTTTATTTTATATATGTATAAATAATCGTATATATATATTAGATATACCTACATTAAATAAAAATTTTCATTCAGTCAAAGTGTTTTTCTCTTTTTGCCTGTAGGGGTAGGGATAAGATTTCCTATTGTGTCGAATTAGTTGACTACTTTTAAGGGGCTCCAAATGTGAGATCATGAATAAACAAGAAAATGATTTAAAATTTCATTTTTCTTTCACCTTTAAAGCAATACCATGACCATTAATAAGTAATATATATAATATATCCCAACACAAACACATGGCCAAGTTTTAATAATAAAAACCGTTTGCCAAAAAAAGTAGTGAGATGTAATGTGCTGCCATGTTCAACATCATCAATTTATTAAATGAGTCGAGAATATAGCTACTTCAATTAAACGCATGTTTTTCATTTTACATGTCCATCAGTGGCGTGCGGTCCATAGATACTGTGGATGTTGCGCATCCTTAAAATTTTAAACATTTAGAGAATTTTCATAAATTCAGGAGGATCTTTAAGTTAACAAATTATTATCTGTTATTTCAAATATTTCTATTAAAAAAAATTTTTTGTTTAGAAAAGTTTATTGGTTCTCGAAATAAAATAAAATTGTAATTAAAATGAGGGGACTGTGGGTCAGTGGTCAGAGTGTCGGGCAGGTGTCCTGAAGTATGCTGGTTCGAGACTGAGTCTCGGCAGATATTTTAAGCCGCCTACTCTGGAAAGCAATGGCAAACTACCAAGAGTATAATTGCCTAGTCAGCCTCTCCAAAACTAGCGGTTCGGAACCGGCGTTAAAAAGTAGGTCCCGTATATCTGTGTAAAACAGTTAAACACACTCAGCACAGGTATATGTGGAGAGGAGCCTACGCCCGTTCGGGCATGGCACTTTAAGAAGAAGAATTAAAATGAATGATTTTTCTGGAAAGGGTGTGCATAGAAGGTTTAAAGTCAATGTCTAGTAAATTTTCCAGTTCAAGCATGTCAAAGACAAGTTCAAACGAGTTTTAATCGTATAAAAGTGTTCCTCGATGAGAAACTATTAAAATAGTAATAATACAAAAAAATGAATAAATAAAGATGATTCGAGAATCTTAGGGCTAATCTATTTCTAAAGAATAGAAATTTTCAATATATAAAACCGGAAATAACTAAGAGTGCTATATGCTATATAGACAAGTCATAGCTTGATTATAGCAATATGGACCATTATTTTAATAAAATGAGGCGAAGATTAGTTTTTGGTACATATCGGTCCACAAGCATTATTTTATTCTAGAAGTACTTTATATTAGGAGAAATTTATGATTTTCTTATATTGTGGAAGATCGTCGATTTCCATCTCAGGGATCTACTGTTAAATTTGAAAAATAACGAAAATGATGCAGTATTCGATGAAATTTGCAAAAAAAAAGAGGAAAGATTAGGTAAAATAAAATTTCCAAAAATGAAGGGTACTTTTTTGGACAACATCCTCTGGTTGAAAAGTCACCAACCGCCACTGATGTCCATCTATATTTATTGATTTCACATTTTTAGTTGAAATTATTTCCTTAAAACTCGGTGTAAATCATCGCATCAATATCTATCTATACTTATTTTAATCGGCTTAAAATATATTACAGCAAGATATTGGTCACACTCTCATTTAACTACACATTATGAAGATTTCACGGTGAGTCATCGACTTCTCGCCTAATTCTATATAATGTTTGTTATTTTTAAGACTGTTGAATAACAAAAAGTTAAAAAAAAAAAAAATTAAAACAACATTATCATTTCTCTCTTGACGTAACGAATTTAAAAGTCATCAATAGTAAAAATGCCAGATGGCCCGGAAGGGGAAGTTTCCTTTCCTCTATAGGTAGAACTATTATATATACGGAAGTGTTTAACGTTCAAACATCAAGTTCAGCTTGTCTTTTGTATGATTATCGTATTTTTTCCGTTAACCTAATCTAAAATAAGAGTAAATATAGTAGATTATTATTTATTTAATTGAAATGAGTTTTTGCAATCATATTGCATCATTTCAAATAATATTTATTTAATCGATCCGTGTACGTATGTAATTGGTTTGTATTAGTAATTATTGAATTTAATATCTTAATAAAATAATAATTATTGGGGCTGGTTTGAAACAACAATAACTCCCTTTCATTTGGCTTTATCCTATGCAAATTCTTTCACTTCTCTAAAAGCAGGGGCAAAGATTGGGTTTTCTACTGGACAGGGTCTATCAATTTTCACATGGATTTTCTCTTTAAGGATCTATAAAAATTAGATAAAAAAAATTAAACTTTTTAAAAACTCGGTACGCTCTCAGGTAGGACCAGCCCTAGAATAATAAAGTTTAACATAATAAGCAATTAAACATTTATTTTCTAATTTAATTATCTTGAGATAAATTCGATTTATTAATTAATTTTTATATACAAATTATTCGTGTTAAGCTAAGTATTAGTGGATGGATTTTCTCTTTAAGGATCTATAAAAATTAGATAAAAAAGGTTAAACTTTTTCAAGACTCGGTACGCTGTCAATTGGGACCATCCCTAGTAATAAATAATAAACAATTCAACATTTATTTTCTAATTTAAATATCTTGAGATAAATTCGATTTATTAATTAATTTTTATACCTAAATTATTCGTGATAAGCTAATAGTGGGTTTAAAATAAATAAAAATATTAATTGAATGTAATGGAAGGCAGCCCAGAGGTAGTGAGGAAAGAAAAAATTAACACATATCAAATAAGGTGTAATTTATTGGAATCCTTCCTCCTTTCCCTTCAAACCAACGTTTCGGAAGATTTTCCCTCCTTCTTCAGGGTTTCAAAGGGTCAATGAATGAAAAAAATAAAATGTTTCCTTCTTCTCTCCACAGTAGTGTTTTATTTGTTTCATTCATTGACCCTTTGAAATCCTGAAGAAGGAGGAAAAATCCTCCCAAACGTCGGTTTTGAAAGGAAAGGAGGAAGGATTCCAATAAATTACACCTTATTTGATATGTGTTAATTTTTTCTTTCCTCACTACCTCTGGGCTGCCTTCCATTATATTCAATTAAAGTTTCTACCAGTCCGTCTCTCTCCAGACAAAATTTCGTTGCAAAAATAAAAGTTCCTTTTTTTTTTTTTTGTTTTTTTGTTTTTTTTTTGTTTTTTTTAAAGACTGCATTATTTACATTTTTATATATTCATATGTACAATTATAATTATATATCAACATTTAAAAAAAAATCTTTTTTAAATTTAAATATATAGTTTGGATGCAATTAATAGTTTTATTATTGCCTCTTGTATCTCGGACTCATGACAGTCGGGATTGAAATACGCAAGAATTAATTGCATTGATGTAGGTAATGGTATTTTTGGGAAGATCTATTATAAAATGAGTCAATCGCTCTAAAATTATTTGATACACCCCAGAAAAATGTGGTTGATCATCCCATTTGGATGCCATCACATTCACAACAAGAGTGTCTTTTTTTTTTTTTTTATGATAATGATGAGAGAAGGAGTTACACCAAAAAAGGTGCAACCCCTAAAGGCCTGGGTTGGCCCCTCCATCGTGAAAAGAAGAAGAAAGAATTTTATGGGTTGGGCGGGGGTCGAAGGTATCTGTGGATACGGGTCTTAAATAGCTGAAGGTTATAGGTCGCGGGAAAGATGGTGGCAGGGAGCGAGTTCCAGTCTCTGGAGGTCAAAGGGATAAAAGAGTTGGCGAAAGCGCTTGTTCGAATTTTATCCAATTTGACAGCGAAGGAGTGCTGAGCGTTAGAAAACCGCGTGTTTCGCGTAAAGAGGGCATTAGGGGGGATAATTGATTTCAGCTCGACTGAACAGACACCGTGATAGTATCTGTAGTACAGGGAAAGGGCAGAAACGGTTCTTCGGTGAGCCAGGGAGTCGAGTGAGTTGGTTAGAGCCGGTTCTCCTATTAGTTTAATTGCTCGCTTCTGAATTGCATCCAGTGTGGCAAGAGAATGCTTGGAGGCACCCCTCCACAGATGAGAGCCATATTCGAGACAGGGACGAATTTGAGCCTTATACAGCATAAGGAGTTGACTGGGAGTATAACAGCGTCTAGACCTAAATAGGAGACCAAGCTTGCGCGCTGCAGCTTTAGCAGTGGTTGAGATATGGTCATTCCATGAAAGGTCAGACCCTAGAGTTACGCCTAGCATTGAAATTTTATCCCTGAATTCTAGTGAGTTTGAGTCGAATGATATGTTTGGGAGGTTTCTGTCGACGCGCCTAGAAATAAGGCAACACTGAGTTTTCCTGCATTGAAGTTAACTAAGTTTTGGGATCCCCAGTTTTTAAGTTTGCATAAGTCTAAATTAATTGAAGAGGCAATGTCTGCACGGTTTTTATGCGATGCAGGGGCGTTATGTAGGGTGCTGTCATCTGCGTAACAATGTACCGGATTGGAGGGCAAGTTTAGAAGGTCGTTGATATAGATAAGAAAAAGCGTAGGGGAGATAACCGATCCCTGAGGAACTCCAGCGTTGGTGTGGAAGGGGAAGATGATATTCCATCGATGACAACCTTAATACTACGGTCTGAAAGAAAACTTTCGAGCAACTTACAGAGTTTCGGTGCAAGGCCGACGGAGGTCAATTTGGCAAGAAGATTTTTGTGCCAGACCATATCGAAGGCTTTTGAAATGTCTAAAGCTACCGCGAGGGTCTCATTCCCGGCCTCCAAGGTTTGTTCCAGATATGAGTTACATATGCTAGGATGTCACCTGTCGACCGGGATTGCCTGAAGCCGTATTGCCTATCGTGGATAAATTTATTTGACTCTAAGTGTCGTAGAACTTGCTCGTTGATGGCCTTTTCCATAATTTTGGATAAGACAGAAGTGATTGCTATGGGTCGATAGTTTTTTATGTTGGAAGAATCGCCTTTTTCTTAATTGGTTGGATTCTGGCTAGTTTCCGAGCTTCCGGAAATATTCCAGAGTTATAGGAGAGATTGTATAATTTGGATAGTATAGGAGCAAGTTCAGAGGCACATTTGTTAATGAGAATGGCGAGGATATCGTCGGGGCCAGCAGGGAGTCTCTTAAGTTAAATTGAAAAAGTCTTCTGGGGGTAGCCGCGTGACCCATTCTCAATCGTATTATTAGAACTATTAACCTCTATATAACCGACAGTCATGAAACCATGATTTACATCAATTCTGGGCATAATAGAGGTGCAAATGAAACCTCCTCTGATTCTGAAGAGGAGTCCCAAAATTTTGCCACAAATCAATAGGATTTTTTCTTAATACTGATTAATTGCATCTACGTAGGTGAGGCCCATGTTCAATGGAGCTCCATCCGTAATAGCCTGTTTTGCTAAGAGTCACCAAATTCGTTGTATTGGATGCCCACATTGAGAGGGCACACCATGGAATTCAACAGTATTATTTATTTTACACATACACTCACAAATTTTATGAAATAAGATAGTTCTCTGACTTAGTTTTATAAAAGTTTTTGATTGACTCTTCAAACGCTTTGAGAATCTGATACAATTAAATTTTTTAGATTGATCTTAATGAGTCTCATATAAACCAAAGCCCTTGAGGATAGCGATCAGCTTCCTGGCGCTAAAATATGGGAACAATCCTTAGATATTTTAAACAAATTTTTCATAGTAGTTATTGGTTACATGGTAGAAGGCACAACCATACATTTTCGTCCACTTAGAGCCGTCTGTAAAATCAGCTCACAATCAAAAAAAGATCATCTCTGAGAAGCGAACTAAATTTTATATTGATATAAGCTTCTTCTTTTGTCCATGGAGAGAATGCAGATAGGGACGCATAGAGTGTTTAATGTCGCATGGGAAGTGACATATAGAGGCTTGGATTGACGTGTAATTTGGAAAATTGTACTCTATTTTCCAGCTTATTATACTGATTGATTATAAAGAAGGTTCTGCAGATTGTGGGTTACAGGCTGTGGGATGGAAAGGAAATTTTTCAGTTCGGATATTGAGTTCAACATTTGCGTGTACGCTGTTTATGAACATTTTTCAGGTCGAAAATTTCTAGTCAAAAACTCCCTTCATAATATTAGGAGAGGCATTTCATGGGCTTCAATGAGTAGAGGAGTTGGTTGAGTTGTAGACGACGCATGGCTCCTATACAAGTGCGGATGACCTTATATTGTAATTTATCCAACTGGGGATAGTACTGCTTTAGGATGCATTGCCATCAACGGTTCCTCCTATAATCAAAGATAGATCGTATTAGGGATCGGTAAATCAGGAGGCAACCATATGATGGATGTGCTCCCCACCACGTTCTTGTGATATATCTTATTATGTTCAAACGAATTTCACTTTTGACAATATATTCTATATGATGTTTCCGGGATAGTTTTTTGTCAAATATAAGACCTAAAATTGGTTTTCAACAATTTGTATATTCATGTTATTTATTGATAAAACATTCAAAATTATTCTGTTTATATCTTCTGAATGTAGTTGTATTAGTTTTGGTTTCATTTCGAGATTAATTTTGGGAGCCAAGAGCTGATTTTTGGAGGGTTTCTTCCAGTTTGCCTGAATTACACCATTTATACTTGGGCTCGACGTCCAGATAATTATATCATCCCGGCAAATTCGGAGCATCTTGACTCCTGGGCCTAACGAGAGACTCGAGTTCGTTTGTTGTATAATACGTATAAAAGGGGGCTGAGAACTCCCCTTGCGCCGCCCCTTTGGATATTGTTCTCGGACCCAGAATTTCATCGTCGTGTTTGCAATATAGTTTTCTTGGTGGTTTAGTTTTGATAATGTTATTAATAATTTTAGGATGGGATGTTCAATTATTTAAAGTTTTCTAAATGCTAGTATAATGATCACGTAAATGTATGTTGTAATTTAATATCTAGAAATATGGCAGTAAGATATTCTCTTTGAGAAAACTTGTGTAAATATCGTTCGCGAAAAGAGTGTAAGGTTATCCAAAGTGCTCTTTTTTTTCCTAAATCCAAATTGTGAATCGAAATTATGTTTGAGCTTTCCAAAAAAAAAGCCAATATTCAAGTCTTATTTTTTAAAATAGTTTCAAACGAGAAAAAAACTGGAATTGCAGTTTTCGGAGGTTTAACAAATTGGGTCCGGGCGATTTATGATGACGCAAATACTGGGATGTTGTTTGAACTTTCAATAGGAATGACCGAAGGTAGAGGTCCATGTGGACCCGGAAAAATGTTGTTTTCACTAAAGGTGCTTAAATGAATAGCTGCGAGAAAGTCTTTTTGATTGAGTAGGGCACAAATTTTTGCACCCAAGCGGAAAAATGTGACCTGATCCGGACCCGGAGCGCTGGCTTCTTTTCGAATCGAGAGCTATCTCGAACTCCTTCATATTAGCGCGGTTCAAACAGCCCATTCCAAATTAGGGTGGTTTACACTTTGAAAAAGAGAACATCCATGGAACGAATGGTGGAGCGATATTCGCAAAGAATTCTTCCATCGTGTCGCCTTGTCTAGAAGAAGTAGTCATTAGGAGCCGAGATGTTTTTTCAATGCTTTTATTTTATTCCAGATTAATTTTACGGGGGTGTCTTTGTTAATTAGCAGAGCAGAATTTCTTCCAACTGATTCGTTTTTTATATTTAAAGAAGCACTTTGTTTGCGAGCATCGGTTTTTATATTCGATATAGTTTTCAGAATGGACATGTTATCCACATATGCCTTCCAAATTTTAATTTTTCGTTTTGAACATATTTTGGAACAATCTTCGTCCCGCCAAATGGGGGATGATTTCTGATTCTTTGGGTGAGTTTTTGGAAGTATTTACATTCGCAAAGTCAAGAGATTTATTAATATCACCAATAAAGTTATCATATTTATTGATTAGGGCATTTTCTATATTAGGAACGATTACCGTATTATACTTTTCGTTGGTCATTGAGTTTTTATAGCTATTCCAGTCAATCTTGTTTATATTAATTGTTCTATGAATATTTTTTTTATTTATATAAGGTATATTATTGTGCAGTTGATTTTCATTAAAAAATTGAATGTGATCGGCCCCATTGGGTCTTGGTGGACATCCCATTCTATTGGTTGAGACATGTCCGATGTTGACAAAGATATGTCCAATGGAGAGGAAGCCCTATTCAGCCTCGGGATCATCGTATTTTGTCCGTTATTTAGAATTATCATTCCGTCTTGATTAATATTATTATTTAGGGTGGTTCCAGCTTTATCTTGGTAGGTACAACCAGAGGCGTAAAAGTGGGCATTAAAATCACCTCCTATTAAAATAGGCCCTTGGATTTTAGGTGTGGTCCAGTAAATTTCTCCACTTGATATAGTTAATAGTGGTTTTAGGTGGTGCATATAATGAAATTATATTGATTTGTATATTGTTATTTAATGCTAAATTTATTGCACAAACCTCATATTTTATATTATTTTTGTTAATATTTATTTCTTTATAATTAATATTTTATTTATAATATTAGCAACTCCGCCTTTTCCTTCTGGAGCCGATCATACGCATACATCTTATACTTTTTTGAAATGATAATTATATTCGGGTTTTAAACCAGCTTTCAGATATCAAAATAATGTCAATATTATTCTGATTAATTAGTCTTTCAAATGCCTCTTTTTTATTATGTAGGGATCTTGCGTTCCATTGAAGAATGTTATAGTTCTTAGACATTTTTAGAAAAAATATTTTTAAAGTAATATTGGTTTATCACAAGTATTTCATAAGGCTTTATAATGAGTGGCTATATATAGATAAATATTATTAGAATTTTAAAAGTATTATTTTATTTTTAAATGAATTTATTTGTTAAATTCGTTTCTATTAATTTTTGTCAGCTCTCACCGATTTTCCAGGTATGGTTTATTTTTAACTGTTTCTATTATTTCATAAATAATCTCAGTTAGATTATTTAAATTAAAAATTATTATTATTATTTTGAGAGAAAAAAGCGTATTGTTCCCCTGGGTATAAGGGTTGAAAGTAATAGGTGTAGGATTTAATTGTATTGTTTGACGGTAGTTGAGGGAAATTGCTTTACTAGGGATAGGACGAGCTTTTTGTCTGCTCGGAACACTAATAGTAAAATTTTTTTTTTTTGAGATGTTTGATTTTTCCGTTTCAGAATCTGAGTCTATTTTTTCTTTTTTCAGCTTGAGATAGGTTAGCTTGTTTTAAAATTGGGGAAATTATATGTATCATTTACGAAGGAGATTCAGGCATATCAGCCCTGTTGGCGTAGGTTTTATATGAGAAATTAGACGACGATTCTCTATAAAAGTTAAATTATGTAGTGTCATTATTTCTTTTATTTTTTTTTGTTTGGTGAATTCTGGACAGAGTTCATGATTGGTCATAGACAGATTGCCCTCGCAAAAAAAACATACGGGTTCGGCGGTTGACAGACAAGATTCTATCGGATGCGAATCTAGGCACATTGAGCACTTATGTTGTTCCCGTCACCCGGATTTTCCTGTTTATGGTGATGCATGAGACATTTCTTGCATTGGATGGTCGCTGGTATAAATGGTATGACTCTTACTCTAACACCGCTTGGAGGCAAATATTCTCTTCGGAAGAGGTTTGTGAGGAAACAAATGTAATGTTCACTGTCTCTAGAGGTATTTTGTCTCCTCTTTTATTAAATCTAAATATATCAAATTGGGAAAGGAGTTAGGATGTCTTTAAAGATTTCTTCTTTTTTGTTGTGTCGATGGGAATGTTTTTGATTATACCTTTTGGTGGTGAAGTATTTAGGTATATAGGCGGAGTAGGAATTTTCAATTAATATTTTTTCAGAGATGATTTTATTTGCGGCATCCATACGAAGTAAATTCAATTTTTATTTTATTTCTATTGACAATACTAATGTTTTAATAAATTGATTGTATCAGGGTAGGTCCTTAAATATTAGTCTGCCCTTTCATGGGATGAATTTTCTTCTTGTTGTCATTTTTTCTACGAAAACAAAGTAGGGGCCTGGGTCGTTTTTGAATATTTAATTGATTTGTATTGTCAAAGTTAAGGTCTGATCTGGATGCACTATTGGTTTGGTTATTGATTGATAAATTGTTTGTTAATGTATTTTCAGAATTAGCCGGTTGTTTTGTGGGATCACTTATCTTGTTATTGGTGTCGTTGCCCTGTTGCCGTGACAATCAAATTATCATCTTGATCCATTTGTTGTAAATCAGGGGGCCTGGGCCCTCCGGGGCCTTATCTCCCATGGGAAATATCAAGCGAGCCAGCTTAATATTTGTTGTTTTAATAGTTTGATAAAATAAGGTGAAACAGAACAGTAAACTGAGTAGGTATGTTTAAATACCGGGAGCGAATATGAGAGCGACCGACTCTGACGGAGGCGGAGCTTCAGATCTGCCCTAAAAATATTAAAATCATTGAATAAAAACCCAAATAATACTATAATAAAATATAACAAGAAAATAGACAAGCATCGATTTTTACACTAGAGACTTACTATCTAATTTTAAAAGCTAATAGCTCATGTTGAGTCCTCCTTGAAGAGCTGGGTAATAGTTTCTCATGAACAAAGTTTTGAAATTGTAAATATTATTAATATAAACAACGTTGATGTTATATTTACCTAGGGCTCTGGAAATACTGGGATAGTAAATACCTACTTAATGAAATAGCAAACAACTTAACTAAAGAGGTTGCTATATCAGGTCAACTAATGAATCTACTAATTAGATAGAATAGTCCTTAGGATTCCATCTAAACTGTTTTATTTATTTATTAGATTGATGCGAGGAGGTGCAACTCATCTAGAAGGACACTTGATTCGTGAAAAAAAGAGAAAAAGAAGATATTTTGCATTTTGAGTTCGAAGACACCTGGATGCGGGTCTTAAGCTCATGAAGATTGTAGGTTGAGGGAAAGACGGTGGCAGAAGGACACCAGTTTCTAAAGATCCTAAGGATAAATGAATGCATAAGCTCGGTTCTTATATAATTTGACAACGAAGGGGCTGAAAAGTCGAAAATCGCGTGTTTATTTAATTAATGAAGATTTATGGGATATTATTTGACATTCGCTCTTGGTTTCATGGAGATAAATATTCCAGAAACAACTTCACTCTTAACAAGATTAAGACTTTATTACTACTGTAGAGTTACTAACAATGTTACTCACTGTAACACCATATTATAATTGTAATGGGTTTATGATCGAAGTTATGAAACATCATCTATACCTATCTAGAATGCATTAATTTAAAAAACTAATTATAAAATCTTATTAAACAATTTATAACCATTATTGTGTTCCTGGTAAATATGTAGCTAAAGGCCACAATGTTTACATAAATATATCAATTTTTTAGCAGTATATTTGAAAGAACCAAGAATAAGAAAAATCTATTGTTAAACCAGTGACGTAGCTAGCCATTAGGGTGATCGTTATTTTGCCTATTTTCGAATTTTTACACTGACAGAGGCTCTTATGGTTCAAAATAAATAAAAAAATATTTCCCAATTTTCAAGTCTCTATTTCAATTTTAACTTGTGCGACACAGCGATGCAAGTTTCCTATCTAAATATCATGGGGTTTTTGGCTTTGAACGATCAATTTTTTTATTCTGGCCAAACTAATGGTTCGAAAAATTTGGACTCTGTAGACAAAAATAAAATAAATAAGACACACGTGTTATTTTTTAGGTTATTTTTTTTAAATGATAATTAAGGTGGTTGTTCCGCCAAATGCGTTTTCTTAGAATTTTTCTGAAATTTAGATATATTATTATTTAAATACTTGTGCATCGATTGGTGGCAAAATGAAATTTATGAACAATACAGTTCCGGAAATATTTAATTTCAAAAATCGAGTTTTTTGGGTTCTTTAGCATTGCACTATACGGGATATCGG
The DNA here is from genome assembly GCA_024734495.1 of Forficula auricularia. Classification (NCBI taxonomy): domain Eukaryota; kingdom Metazoa; phylum Arthropoda; class Insecta; order Dermaptera; family Forficulidae; genus Forficula; species Forficula auricularia. The sequence continues at coordinate 2,995,517 of JALMQS010000078.1, forward strand.
AAAATTTACATACATATTTAATTATAATTAAGAAACCGTTCTTACCATTTTGATAATATATTATATTATTATTATATTATTATTATATATTATATATTATATTATAACATATTATATTAAAATTGAGATAGACTTGAAACTTGGGGGATATTTATTTCAAAACATATGAGCCACTGTCAACGCAAAAATTCGAAAATACCAAAAGTACCAAAAAAAGGACCACCCTAGTGGTCACTCTATCAGGATAATAGTAAACTGTTTGAAAAATTCATTCGAGAATTATTTAAAAGATTTTCTTATAAAAATATTTCGGAGAAAATTTCTTGCTCACGTATCTTATCAAATAACGGGATTCTTTACTTTTTATTTCTCGATTTATTTGGTGTTGAGAGCCATCAAGGCAACAGGTACGGACCACACGCGACACTTAAAAGGTAAACAACCCTTATTATCCACCCCTATGTTTTGTTTAATATTTTTATATAATTATAAATAACATCATCTTTTCTTAATACAAATTATTTCTAAATTAAAAAAAAGCGTTACAATGAGAACTCATTGAGCTCCAATTAATATCAAGTCCACCTGGGATAGGCTAATTCTCTTAAATAAGACTGATCAATAATTTTTTTTACAAAAATTTGTATCCTTTATTTATACCTGAATTTTCTCATCTATTTACATACTCTATTTAGGTACCTGGTAGGACTCGTTTCAAATTCCCCAAAAAATTTGATCCTCTAATTAAATTCTGAAATGGTAGTTCAAATAGGATCTGTAATGAAATTATTTTAGCCGTCTTCCAATCATTTTACGATCTCGAAATAAATCACTGACACTAGTGGTCTTAATCAACCTGTGTATTATTCAAAATTAATTACATAATTAAATTTCCTTTGTTTTAATTTATAATATAAAATATAGGCATGAACTGAATGGTCCAGCAGAATTAACTAGTAACCAGTAAACATTTAAAAAAAAAACATTGTTAATATTTTAAAAATTTTTAGCTATTATAATTTTTGAGTCTATAACTTACTAACACTAAGATATACTATAGCATTATTTTATCTAGCTGTAACTTCAAAATTACAATAGCTAAAAATCTATAAAAATTTTGAAGGATAGATACTATTATATATTGAAGAAGACACACTCTTTTATTGTCTCCTTCAATATATAAAAATTCTGCTACTCTCGGCAAAAAAACTTTCAATTTGATACTATTATAAGGATAAAGTCTACTGAGTTTCAAATTTTTTGAACGATTGACTTTGGTCGGATTAAAAAAAAATATTCAATGCCAAAAACCCCATGTTATTTAGATGGGAAACATTCATCGCTGTGCGGCTCAGGTTAAAATTGAGATAGAGACTTGAAACTTGGGGATATTTTTTTTATTTATTTCGAAACATATGAGCCTCTATCAGAGTAAAAATTCGAAAATATCCAAAATAAGGACCACCTTAAGCCACATATTCAGCTCCCTGAAACAAGTATAATCGGTACACCCCTTTGCTTTATGTTATTAATTTATTTATTTAATTGACGGGCAGCTACACTCTTTTTTCAAAAAATAATAATCCAAACTATAACTATAATAACAAAAAAGGACACACCTTCGAAACTATAGTCGTTAACAAATAAATTATATTTATTTATATTTGTTATATATTAATATATGATCTACATATTTATTTGCTATAAGCAGAGGATAGCCTCATTGATTTCTCTTTATAAATCAACAACTCTGCTACTCTTGGCAAAACATTTTAAGCCAATTTGTGCAACAATTTTTTCCTGTAAATTTATTATTTTTTCACAATTCAATGTAAATTTACCTATATATGGTTTTGTGATTCATATCTTTCTGATAAGATTTATTTCTTCTCCTTGAACTGAAAAAACTAACTTGAAGGTAAGGTGTAGGATTAATTCATATATTTCTATAAATAATATTATTAAAACTATAAAAAAGTTATCTTTTATAGAAATATAATCAAAACTATTCATAGACACATAATCGTATTCAAGTTCGTCATTCTTGATGTCCTTGCTTTTTTTTCGTTTTCAATGTTTATTAAGCTTATGATATTAGTACATATTTATTCCAAGATATCCACATAAATATTTCAATGAATTGCAAAATATAAATTGGATTAAAAATTAAAAACTTTTACCATGATCGCAAATTTTAGTGATTTGAAAATTTTTCGTCAGAGAACGGTTTGAAATAGAAAATTGAAGGTTTATCAGAGGTTCGAGTTTTGAACCTAAAAAGTTCAATCGTTACTCGCTTTCAGGTCGAAGTATTGAAAGCACCTGAAAATTATATATATATATATTTTTCTTATACATCTTCATAAATTTCTTTATGTGAAATTGTATGGTTTTTATTTTGTGTATTTGTATAAAAAAATCTTATAAAATGTTTCAATTTTCAGTACCACTGAAGATGGTCAACAGGTGACCATAACTGTCTGGGAAATAGACTAAATAAATAATGATAATTATTGATTAAAATTATTGTTTTTATTTATTTTATGTGACTAAAAACCCTTTAATTTATAAAATTCACTTATGTTTTGGAAGAATCTTTTAAATTTCTGACTGTTGTTGAAAAACAATTACCTATGTCTGGCTTCCGAAAACCATAGCAACTGATGGAAACTCGTATAAAGTTCGTTCTGGTGCCAAAATATTCATGTTTCTCAAACAAAGGACTGTTAGATGCTTGGATTTCTAGTTTTCCAACTCATAAATGCAGACAAAGTCGAACTACTAAATGGTTATATAACTAATGAGCTGAAATTTGGTTTACATAGATATGTATGTGTTGCAGTAAAAACTCGTTTTTAGTAAGAACGGGTTCTTACTAGTTAAAACGCTTTTCACTTAATACCTTTGTGACAACTAGAATTTACTGATGTTAGTTGTGTTTGGTCCAAAGTTCTAGAATCTTCATTTTTGACCTTACGCCTCATTTTAAGTGTTTATTTTCAAATTTTTTTAAATGAAAATGTCAAAAATTAACTTTGCTTCTAATGAAGATGTAATTTTTGACATTTTCGTTTAAAAACTTTGAAAATAAACACTTAAAATGAGTCGAAAGATCAAAAATGAAGATTCTAGACGCTTTGGATCAAACTCAACCAACATCAGTAAATTCTAGTTGCCACAAAGGTATTCAGTGAAACGCGTTTTAACTAGTCAGAACCCGTTCTTTACTAGAAAACGGGGTTTTTCTGCAACATATGCATTAATAAACCGCACCTCTTGGGTAGGCTTTAGTTTCTTAATCAAGACGTTCGCTGAAGTAAATACTTATATGAAATAAAATAAATGACAAAAAAAAATTCGGCTATTATATACTGTAGTTCCTTATTAATTAAAAATAAATGTTAAAAATTGGATAAAAAATGAAGAAATAATATTTCTTTTTCTTCCTCTGATGGTGTATCATTCATTCCGAATGAGTGAAGCATTTTAATAAAACGTTCTTTTGTTATTTTCACAAAATCTAATTATTCAATTTAAAATTTCACTTTCATATCTTTTATTCAATAAATTCTAAAATCTTTCTTTTTTTATTTGAGATTTAAAGCATAAAATATTAAAAAAAAAAAAATATGAGAGCCTTTGGTAAATTTCAAGTGAGATGTTTTTTAATTACTTTTTTTTGTTTAAATATAATAAAGCATGAAGCTAACATACTAGTATAGTATTGATTCTCAATAAATGAGAAACTCAATCTCAGTTCGTAGCTAAGGGAAATGAAAGAGTTTAATCCTTAAGAAATTTAATAATATATATATATATATATATATATATAATATTTTATATAATTAAATTAAATTAGGGAACAAAGAAAATATTTTTTATTAAAGACAAAAGGATCAGCCGAGATTTTATATAATATATCTTAAATAAATTTGAAAAAGAACAAATATAACGCTTTTATCAAATCACGCAATATTAAATGAAATAACGGCACCTATAAAAATAGCCTGGGTGATTTATACCGTGTCAAGATTTTAAATTAAAATTTTATTAATTAAAGGCTCAACTAGTAAGGTGAAATTTTCAATGATTTAAGAGAAAATCCAATCTTTTTTCTATAGAGGAGAAATTATTTATTTTCTCCTATTTCACTCATTCACAGAGGTTGATTCACATAAAAAATCATTTATTCGTGAAAATCATTTGTTAAATAATTAATTTCTTCACCTCCACTAGTAAATCCCTTGAAGGGCTGTCTTTTTTTAATTAAGTTCATTTCACAAATATAAAATGATTAGGTTTTGTCCCCAGAGCAATCCCGATGCATGAATTGCGTAAATGACATTTGAAAACTCTCTGTTAGCGACTCTTGGGAGAGACAACTCCGTTGAATTCTTCATTAGAGAATGGCTTTTTCGTCGTTCTACAGAAATTTATTTGCGAGAAAACATGGAACAGTACTAGGAATCCTAGCTAGAGTTAATTTATTTTTTTCTTTGAGGGATTACTTCCTTTAGAGGTTAGTTTTCAAAAGACCAAAAAAAATGTTTAATCATATATTAAGTGAAATTATCAGAGAAAACTGTAACATAAAGTGCTGCCTATTATTTTTCTACTAAACGGACTCGATTAGGTTCAAAACAGCAGGACAATTTTAGTCTTGTAAGAAAAGACCTGATTTCTATGCAATTGCATATTTTTCTCGCTAACTAAGATTCAAATTTAGATCAAATATCTTTACGAATCACCAGAGCCTGATCTAGGTCTTTTGTCAGGGTGGGCAAGCTTTTTTTTTTTTTTAATGATATTGATGTGAGAAGGAGATACACCAGAAGGTCCATCCCCTAAAGGCCTGTATGGGCTGGCCCCTCCATCGTGAAAAGAACTGAGTAGAAGGAAAAGAAGCCGGGATCACGAGCCAATCTCAGAAACTTAGATACAATCCAATATCCAATTTACTAAGGTTTTAGGGGCTTCGAGCAGTGGTAAATTCTCCGCGCGATAAATTAGGTTAAATTTATCTCCCACTTAAGCTTGAATTTGCCTTTGCTCCCCCCCCCCCTCCAAAAAAATGCTATATATAAAAGAATTTAAACATAATAAAATATAGTATTTAAATCGGTTTATAAACAACCATATGGTTTTATAGAGTCAAGAATAAATCAGTAGTTTTTAAGGAATTTGGTGTTGGTACTTGGTGAAACATTTTTTAAATTATTGGATAAATCATTTAAATTTTAACACCATTGTATTTTAAAATTCTCGTACATTACAAAAAATTTGCAGCTTCCCAAAATGTGCCGTTTCTTAAAATTTACCGACGGGGGCACGTGTTCTCCCCCCCCCCCCCCTAGATCAGGTCCTGCGAATCACCGTTAAACATTATGGTTTAAATTTTATTTTACATATTTTTGCATATTTAGCTAATTTCTCAAAAATTAATTAAAAAAATATGTGTTAGCCTCATCCACATAAGCTGACGGGGGAAGTGTCACTTATTTAGCCGTAGATGTTATTGAAATAATTTTTTTTTTTAAATTTTATTGAACCAATTATTTTACATGAATTAATGTATACATTGTATTTGAGCTTCGACTTCGGAGATTACTTCTCCACCATCGACTGTCCTTGATGATCTTTTTAGTCCTTGTTTTTAATAAGAGGACAAAACTAATTAAATAAAAAAAGACCTCTTTTCCGATAATCTCTTTCAAATTCCAATTTGTTTTCCCGTTCATTGAAATAATTTTTTTTAGAAATTTATTGAACCAATTATTTTACATGAATTAATGTATACAATGTATTTGAGCTTCGACCCCGGAGATTACTTCTCCACCATCGACTGTCCTTGATCATCTTTTTAGTCCTTGTTTTTAATAAGAGGAAAAAACTAATTAAATAAAAAAACCTCTTTTCCGATAATTATTCCTAGTCCCACGTTCGCTCTCTCCATTGAAATAATTTTTTTTTTTTTTAATTTTATTAAACCAATTATTTTACATTAATTAATGTATACATTGTATTTTTTCTTCGATTCCGGAGATTACTTCTCCACCATCGAGTGTCCTTATTCATCTTTAGTCCTTATTTTTAATAAGAGGAAAAATCTAATTAGATAAAAAAACCTCTTTTCCGATAATTATTTCAATTCCATTATTCCCCAATCAAGTCGATTGGTTCCAATCCACCCTCTCCCATTCCTTCATTTTTGAAATAATTTAAATTTCCTAATTTTAATAAATGTTTTTTGTCATGAAATATTAGTGGGTTTTAAAATCATAATTTAAATTTCCTAATTTTAATAAATTTTATTTGTCATGAAATATTAGTGGGTTTTAAAAAAAATGATTTCCCATCTATTGAGTCATTTCCCCTTTATTGTAACAAAAAAAAAATCAAACAAATACGTGGCTAAAGAAGTTTCACTTCTAAAATAAAAATATAAATATTTTTTTTAATATCATGATTTTGTATAAGTAAAACAATTTTTTTAACTCAGGGGAGATGAAAAAAACTAGGGAAAATATTAAAACCAATATCAAGGGCGGCAGGCAATTTTTAGAACCAACTTTCTTCTCAGTTTCAATCCATACACCATGCCTAAAAGATGATCGTCATTAAGTGCAAACATTTCCCAGTGGATTAGTCCTTTTGGGGAAATATTTTAAACTGTCGGAAAAGTAGGCTTCTGCAACCCCCGAGGAAAGTATGTGTCCTGCGAGCGGAAGACACATAATATATACAATTTTAATGTTAATGTAAATAAATTTTATGTTTATCTTTTTTAAATTGAATGGGTTTGATGTTAATTTTAAAGTCACTTTTACCAGATGGTCCTCTCTTTAACTGTGAATTTTTTTATTTTTTAATTAATTTATTTATTTTTGTAAAAATTAAGTTAAATCCAACATTTCTACATTCCAATTACTAATCTTTTATTGCATATTATACTGCATATTTTGGCTTTTTGTCTGCATATTTTGGAAAAACTTTCCTGCTTAAATATACCTACCTACGGTCTTTACTGATATTAAATTAAGGTTAATTACTTTTCTCAGGGGTAAATAGATTATCTCAGAAAGTGTTCAATGTCATCCCTGTCTATTATGAATTGCAATTGTTTATGGAAACCAATCTCTTGGTAAAATATATGTTTAATTATAGTTAGATATTATTTTAATGGATTTAAGATCTGGAGATACAGCACTACAAGGACTAAACAGTTTTTGGGGAGTTTGAAACCTTCATATTAAATTTTACATTTTAAAATTGAAAAAACGAATTTTAATTACTAACTTACCTTGTTTTTATTTTTCGTGAATTAACCCCTGGAATGAAAAAAGTCAGAACTTCCCCTAAATCATCAGCTTCCTAGCTTAATATTTACTAATCCAAAATTTAAATGAAATTATGGACGCGACATTATGCGCCACTCTATATATAGAAACAGAAAGCGGAAAGCTTAAAGCCCTCTCAAATAAAATTTATATATTATTATTTTACGATTTTATGAATATATTTTCTTTGATTGTCTTGACATTGATTGTCTAATGTTTTATATCAGTCAACCGCACAAGGTCGAGAGTCGAAGGACAGGCAAAACGCTAAGGTTTTTCAAAGCCAGCACTTTCCTGTCTAAAAAGCGACCAAAGATTAAAGAACTTTAAAATGATATACGATTTTTTTTTAATTTATGAATAAGCTTTCGTTTCTTTTCTTTTTTATATTAGTTCATTAATTAGTAAGTGCGTTATGTGAAAGGGATTGAATAATTTTTAAGGAATTTGGTGTCGGTTCTAGGTGAAGCATTTCAAATAAGGGTTGATTAAACAGGTAGGTTTCAATTTTGTTAAGGAGGAATGGGAGGGGTGAACCGCGACTTAAAATCGTGTACACCTACTTCCACTTCCACTTTCATTTCCAAGTAGAAGACAATAGATGACAATAGATTATCTAATGAATCCCAAAGTAATTCCAAATAATTCCAAAGACGACGTACACCTAATTCCAATCGCGGTTCACCCCTCAGGGAGAATGGTGTGGGTTCTTGGTGAAATATTTTTAAAAAAGTAAAGAAAATTTTAAGAAACTTTTTAAAATTTAAAAATAAAAGACAAGATGCTTGTTTAGCACGACTCTATATATTTATGGGTATGAGTCCAATAATATTTATTTGAAACCTATCTGGTAATTTAATCAACTCGGATTGAATACTCTTTAGATTTAAATTTTTTTAACCGACTACAAAAAAAGGAGGAGGATATCAATTCAACGGTATGTCTTTTTTGTGCTTGTTCGTTGATTGCTCTCCTACCATATGGACCGATTTCGATGATTTTTTTGCATTGGGCTAATTATAGTTCCCGATTGGTCCCATGTAAATTTCATTGGTATTGGACTTTTTTTTTGTTATATATCTTCCGCATAACTTCTTTGCTTTTGGACTGATTTAAATGATTCTTCATTTATTGGAAAAGGGGTACCTTAGGGGTGGTCCCATATTAATTTGTTCAAGTTCTGATAATGTTTGTTTGTCGATTTCTCTTTACCATGTGGACCGATTTCGATGATTTTTTTTCATTGCGTTCATTAATTTTGTGTTTATAAATATCTGAAAAGTTTACTTTTTCCTAAGATCAAAATATGTTGTTTTTTTTTCCAAAATTTTTATTTAATAACTTACACTGGTGTAGCTATGTCATCTGCGCTCCCAGTCAAAAACTTGGGTGCTTCTTTTGTCTCATAGTAATTATTTTTTTCATAATATTAATTTAAGCTGATTCTAAACATCGACAAGTACAAAAATCACCTTTAGATGTATACCTAATAGGCCATGATGAATTAATTTATTTATCATATTACTTTCAGTTAAAACTTTAATTTTAATCAAATTAATCACAAAAATAAAAGCTTCAAAAGCTTCATTACTAATAAATTACTTTCAGTTGATTTTTTAAATAAAAACGAAGTAAAAATCATATTTTTATGCACGATTACAGTAGGTACTTACCAAACTGCGAATTTAAAGTAAAACTATAAATTAAATTTACTCAAGTCTTGAGATAATTTTATGAAGAATCATAATTATATATGATTCATAAAATTCATTTCATATTATTTTCGAAATGCCTTAATCAGAGCATTACGATGCTGGATGAACAACATTTCTAATCGTGAAAAATAATCTTGTACTATTCTTCAGCATGGGATTGTTTTTCTTATGTTTCTCTATAATACAATAATAATAAGGACCAGGGGAGGGGGGGGGGGGTACACCATCCGGCTTGTTAACATTTGGACATGTTCCCTAGGATAAGAAAAACAAGAAATAAAAATGTAGAAATAGAAATATAATGCAGATAGAGTGGGAAGGATATGTTTGGCAACAACTCGAGCTTTTTTGAGGTCAAGCCAATTCAATTGCTAAAACGCTAAAAGCTAGAAAATAAATTAAATCATATGAGGAAAATATTAAATGGGTTAAATGGAATAGGGTGGCCAGGCTGGTTTCTAAATCAATTACACGTACCCTAAAGGAAAACGGATTGTATGTTACTGACTAAAACAATGCCCGACCAATTTATTATACCAACTCCTTCCTTTATTTGAACAAACTTTCAAATATAAATCCAGAGACAGTATTGAATTACGTTTAATATTATACCATATATGTTGTTGAATACATTTAGGTAATTGCTATTTTTAAAATTACCTTCTCAATTAATTAACTACAAAATAAGCCCGTCGGGTGCTCAATTTCTTTCTCCCTTTTGCAAAAATATATTCTAGATCTGTAGAATTAACAGTCAGATTTATTGAATAAATTGTTTGACTTGCGACGTCCATTTACTGAAATATAAAATAATCTATATTTTCGGTCTAAACTTTTTGAAAGTTAATAACAAGTTAATGTTTGTTTTTTGTATTATATAAATAATTGCTAATAACAGCATATATGGTAGAGTACTTTTTTGTTTATTTAATAGAAAATATTATTTTTTTGTTCGTAAAGTGAGTTTTTAGAATACGTCTGCCCGTGAGAAGGAATGGAGTTCGATTCGCAAAAATTATAAAAATATTTATATTAAAAAGAATTTAATTTATTTAGGGTTGAATCTATGATTTTAGTAGTTTCTCCTAAAATCTTAGATTCGACCCTAATTTTTTTTTTATTAGTCTCCAAGAGTACATCAGCAATCTGCCCTGGCAGGCAATAAGCTTCTCTATAGGTTTAATAAAAAATGACATGATTTACAATGATTTTAATGATATTTCCATTGACTTATTATTAAAGTGGGATTTATTGGTTTCAAGAAGGTTTGGCATGGCCACGTGAACCGTTTTGGTAGGTTGATGGGTCTGTGTTTTTTTAATCTTGTTGGTGGTAATGTATTTATTATGTCTTGAGCGTACTCATTTGAGTGGTGAGTTAGTTTGTTTAGTTACTTGTGCCTGTGTTGTATTATTTCGTCTTTGAAGCAAGTTATTTCTATGTCTTTTAGTATAGTCGTGTTTGGTACCTCTCTGGGGGTGACCCTAAATAAAGTAAAATCTTTTTAATATAATTGGGGTTAATTTACCTGAGTTGTATTTTTGAAAAATTACATCTTTTTCAAAAAAGGATATACTTAAATCTTTACATTAATGATAAAATTAGTTTCAACAAGCGCTTGAGCGATAGTGTAGTATTTTTAGAAGTATTTTCTTTAAATTCTGCTTTCTTTTTTCAAATGAAGTGCCATTATTATATCTATAAAAATAATTAATACGTATATATATGTTGAAGTAAAAACCCGCTATTTAGTAAGAAAGGGTTCTTACTAGTTAAAATGCGTTTCACTGAATACCTTTGTGGCAACTAGAGTTTACTGATGTTGGTTGAGTTTGGTTCAAAGGTCTAGGATCTTCATTTTTGACCTTCCGCCTCATTTTAGGTGTTAATTTTCAAAGTTTTTTTAAACGAAAATGTCAAAAATTACTTCCTCTACAACTTTGCTTCTAGTTTTTATCATTTTTGTTTAAAATTTTTTGAAAATAAACACCAAAAATGAGGCGGAAGGTCAAAAATGAATATTCTAGACCTTTGAAGCAAACTCAACCAACATCAGTAAACTCTAGTTGCCACAAAGATATTCAGTGAATCGCGTTTTAACTAGTAAGAACCCGTTCTTACTAAAAACGTTTTTTTATTTCAACATATATACATAATAGATTGTAAATAGTTTAAAGAACATATTATTATCATGAGTATATCAAATCGTTGGGTATCCTATTTAAGTATAATATATATATATTATTATATATAGGTATATAATTAAAGTTAATTACTATATTTTTTAATCACTATAATATAATGAATTCACTCATTCCCTGCTTATCAACGACAAATAAGAACGGATTTTATATGTCAAGTGCCATTATCTCGGTGTAATATAATTTTATTTAGTCTTCTGTTGACTTTTCGAAGCTTCAGGCCAGAGGCTAGTAAACAAACCTTAACATCTCAAACGAATTTATCGTCAAACAATTCGAACTTCTAAAGAATTTTCATTCAAGTGGAATTAGAAAGTTAATAAGTTCGAATTCTATGAGGAAAATTCGCTGAAGATTTCATTGTGAGTTTATTAGTTTCGGCTCTGTAGATGAATACCGTTTAGGATTCGAAACGTTTACTGAGGCTACATAAAATTATACTACATCTAAATAAAAAAATATTGGCATATTTAACATTCATAATGAATAAAAATTCATATCTAAAAAATTCTTAAGAAAAATATTTAAATATAAATTCTTCTTATCATTTCATTCGAGATGTAGGAATTCAACAGCAAAAATTTTCTTAAATTCTTAAAATCTTATAAGCACTCAATATTAATTTGGTGAAAATATGCTTGAATTAATTAAATATTCATTTCAAGAAAACAAAAGTTTAAAACTTTTATGCAAAAAGTTTTTAGCTTGTTCTTTAACATTTTCTTCAAGATGAAAAAATTCACAAAAACAATATAATCTATTTACGATTACGAATGTAATTAAACTTTGAAAAAAATCTACACGGATTAACAAGAAAATAAACGATAATCTCTTTGTCATCGTAGTATAAAAAAAAAAAAAAGAGAAGACAAGTCATTTTTGATATTCATTTGACATTTTTAGAAAGTCATTTAGAAATCATTTAGAGCATTGAACGCGCTTAGTGTGAATCATGTTCTACTCTTCCTACCCCCAAAACAATAAAATAATAAAATATATAAACATTGAAGAATATAATGAGCATTTTTAGGACTCGGTCCACTGTAGGTATACAATAAATTTTTAATGCAGTATTCTTTAAAAAACCAAAATTATGTCTCGTTATTTCTTAGTTTAAAAATTATTGGATAAAAATACTTGGTAGGTTTCACATTAAGATATAAAAATAAAACGAATTTATTTTTATATCTAAATGGAAAACCTACCAAGTATTTTTATCCAATAATTTTTAAAAAATGTTTCACCAAGTACCAACACCAAATTCCTTAAAAACTATCTTAGTTTAAAGTTTAAATTATAGTTTTTACATAATATTAAATTATTTTACTAGAAAATGTTGCAAAAATGAATTAGAACTTATATTGGAATTCAAAAAAAGATAGTAAAATTGGTAGAATTTTTTTTTCAAGATTCTATAATCAGTCCTCAAATTTGGATGATTTGATATTCATTATCTTTGTTAGCGAATAGTTAGAGCTAGTAATCTGAAACTTGACAAGAATCTGCAGATTATTAATGGAAATTTGTTTTGCTAATTTCAGCTCATTATTAGTTGAAACTATTTTTGTAGTTTCCCAAATAAAATCACATTTTTTTTCATTTTATACAGAAAGATCTAAAGCTAAAAGCCCAGAAAATTTTAATGAGTTATTTTTTTTTTATAAATTCAAACATTTTGGACTAAGAACTTTCTACAATTAATTCTTCATAAATAAAGTGGGTATGTCAATCTAGACAGTCAGAAAAAAAAATGTTTTTCTCTACATTTCATAGAATTAAATTAAAAACATAAAAAATATCTATTAGCCACACCAAAAGAAGCCCTAGTTTTAGAGTTTAAATCAAGCTTTGTATTTCGAGAGCTATGATCCATTTAAATTTTATAATTAAAGGGTTTAAATTGAAAGTTTTTTGCCGACAGTAGTAGAATTTTTATAAATTGAAGGGGACAATAAAAGAGTGTCTTTTGCTGGAATTATAAATAAATAAATTAAAAATTTATAATTCCAGCAGAAGACACACTCTTTATTGTCTCCTTCAATTAAAGGGTTTAGTCACATAAAATAAATAAATAGAGAAATTTTGGAATTTGTCACTCTGCATAGGTACATAACTCATTCTTAATTGATTAATTTTGGTTAATACCATAAATTAAATCTTGAATCTTGAACGAAATTTACTACGGAATATGGTCAACCAGGGGTGACTGAAAGACTGAAACTGTCTGGTAAATCGATCTAATAAATAATAATAAGTGATTAAAATTACTCTATTTGTTTATTTTATGTAACAAAAAAACCCTTTAAATTATAAAATTTAAATTCTACATAAGTCACTCAAGTTTTGGAAGAATTTTAAAAATGAACTATTTGATTTACACTAAAACTTGAACTAAAGATGTAGCTTATTAATACAAAATGCCCCTAAAGAAGTCCAGCACAAACATTCAAGAAATACCTATATATAGGTTGTCCCATTTTTTTTAACGTAGGACAGGACCTGTTAATTTTTTTGTTAAATGTAAATACAATTTGAAAATGAAATTTCCAGCACTTCTGAACATGGCAACCCTAGGCGACTTGTGAAATATGTCAGTACAATATATTTGGATTTTTTTTTCATTTTTCATCTGAAAGTTCTAAAGCTCGGGAGCTCAAGCAATAACAAAAATTATTTTAAAAAATTTGTTCTCTACCTATTGCTTTATTTTCATAACTATTTCTTTTTTACTTCTTTGTAAAGGTTGTTAATTTATTTATTGAACCAGGGGGGTATAATTAAAATATCCGATTGCCAAACGTATGGTATGTTTTTTTTATTTAAGGAGCAACTACACTTCTAAACGGAGAGGTGATGACTAAGCCTTGACAACTCAAGACAAAACCTTTTAATTATTTCCTTTGCTTGCTTTTGATCAAGTGAATAATTAACACATTTCAATGAATTTGAAGACACTTGACTTTTTAAGTAAAACCATTATTAAGTAATATCAAGATGGAAGCAATTACTATTAAGACAAAATTATACTGTTTTCATTTTATTATGAAAATAATCTGGATTTTATTTACCCATAGTATAAATATAAACATATTAAAAAAAATCATTAACACGCATTTATAGTATATCAAAACGGAGGGTTAATTCTTTCGTTTTAAAATTAATTAAAATAAGCGCTCACGATCTTATTTTTAGTCATATCAGTATGACAATTTTTTGAATAATGAAGACAAATTTATTTTTTACTTTTTATTATATAAGCTTTTTTTTATATATAGCCCAGGCAAATTATAGGTACTTCTGACAATTAATATGCACAAGAAGGAAATAATCGAGGTTATGCATCCCAAATAAGAGCTGTGTGAGTTTGAGACGGTTTCCGGCTTGTGCTAATTTTGAGTTTTATCTAGTGCTATTTATGAGGGCCAAAAAAAAACCATGAAAAATTTGAACTTTTTTCAGATTTTCGGTCATAGCTCGAAAACCATGAGTCCTACAGAAAATTTCGTGGTCTTTCATTTCATGGTAAGAATTTGGCATTTTCTGTAAGACCCATGGTTTTCGAGTTATAAAGGAAAATCTGAAAAAAATCGTGGTTTTTAGGCCCTGAAATAAAACTCAAAATTATCACCAGCCGGAAACCATCGCAAACTCATATAACTCTTATTTGGGATGCCTAATGTCGATTAAAATTATTTCCACCTTGTGTATATTTTTGGCCATCGTAGCCTTTTTTCGGTCTAATTTGCCTGAGCTAATATTTATTATGAAAGTTTTAATTTATTTTCTAATTTCACCATGGCTCAACCCTTCAGTTCTCCATGGGATCTTATATCCCTTTCCATAAATATATATTTTTTCTTTCAATTTGAATTAAATACGTAATTGGAAGCTTTGTATTTTCCCCTATCCGCCTTTGCTTAAATGAAGATGAAGATAAAAATAATTTTTAAGAAAAAATAAAACCGACTTCAAAAAATTAAATGCAACAAATAAAATACACTAAAAGGTATAAAATAATTACATATTATCTTATTTAGTTACAACTAAACGACGAAATATTAACATGAAATTACTTTTTGAAGTCGGTGCCAAAGATATACCTTTTATGAATCGCACTCGACGGATCTTACTTAGTACGTTTGGAGGGTATGCTCGCTTATAGGTATAGTTTGTTTGGTATCGACATCAAAAAGTAATTTCATGTTAATATATCGTCGTTTAGTTGTAACTAAATAAGATAATAATTATTTTATACCTTTTAGAGTATTTTATTTGTTGCATTTAATTTTTTGAAGTCGGTTTTATTTTTTTCTTAAAAATTATTTTTATTTTTCTCTTTTTAGTGATGTTATTAATAGTGATCATATCATCAGAACTTGACCAAATTAATATGGCACCATTCCTAAAATACCCCTTTCCAATAAAAAAAGAATCATCGAAATCGTTTCATAAACAAAGAAGTTAGGCCTGAACAAACCTAACAAAAACGGTCTAATACCTATGAAAAAAATGGGACCAATCGGAAGGTAGACTGAACCCAATGCAAAAAAGATTTTCAAAATCGGTTCACAATTGGCGGAGATATGAGATAACATAGGCACAAAAAAAAAAAAAAAAAAAAAAAATTCAGTCGAATAGAGAACCTCCTCCTTTTTTGAAGTCGGTTAAAAATACCTTTATGAGGGTGCCTCGTCACGTGATCAAAACTAGTTTTCGAATTTTGATTGCCTTGATGACTTCTTTAGTTCTCCAAGGCAAATTAGTCCTGTATATTCGTAATTTCATCTCTCCATTTTATATGATGTAATCTGCGTTATATCCCCATTAACGAAACTACTATACTATCCTAAATTATAGTCAATTTGTTTCGCATTTTTCATTGAGTTGAATCGAATAATTTTCTTTTCTTTCAATCCTTTATAGCCTATTATATATATTTATCCTGTCTAACTTTAGAAATGACAAGGCTTCTAAAGAATAGAGCATATCCGTCTGAGCTATATACTTATGCCGAAAATGGTCCGTTGCCCAAATCAGTTCGACACCTCGATCTATTATTGAATGTACAATACTCAATGCTTAGGTTTCACTTTAGGTTTCTTTCTAAATCTTATAATAGATTTCAATTTATCAAGTTGAATACTAAAATATTGTCCAACATTAATTTTAAACTGAATAATCTTTGTTAACTGAGTGAGGCAGTAGTTTTATTTGGACACTTTTCTCTCGTGTCCTACAAAACTTCCGAATTCACCATATCAATTATTAATCGTTATATCATTTGGAAAATTATATGTCATAGTTCTTTATTTCACAAAGAAAATGAATGATCGGTTATTTCTTGGTTGTCATTTTTTCTTTACCAAAAAATGAAATCAATTTAATTGGAACGAATTAAGATTTTGTTCAAATTTAAAACGGGAACCCTTTTAGTGTCAATACAATCTCTCTCTCTCAGTCTGTCTCTTCCGATGTCAGACAGACTCATAATAAATATAGTAACTTGAAATTTATACGACGTATGTACCTATTAATTTTCTCGAAAATCAAAATTTTTTATATACTTAATGATTATTTTGGGGCGAGTCGAATTGTTTTTTGGTTAAAAAAATATAATGGGGGGTGTGAAGTATCTATGTTAAATTCTCATTAAGTAATAAGCTAATTTAATTCAGAGATTCACTATGCGCCTCGGCATTTTCACATGTGAGCCGCGAAGCTTCATAATCAGGGTAGTCCAGGGGGGGGGGTCAAAGAGTCAAACGCCCCGGGGCCCGGACTCCTGAATGAACTTTCTACGACCTTTCCTTTTTCCGCTATCGTGGGTATAGAAATCTGAATTAACAAAATGAGGGCGTAAGAGGGTTTTCAAATAGTCATTTTTACACCCTAAAATTTGAATTCGAAAAAGTCAGTTTTTATGCCTATATTCTCTATAATTACAACGCTTTAAAATGTCAATAACACCATTCAAAAAGTGATTATTTTTTCATTTTTGAAAGGGAAATTATAATACTGGAGAACCCAAAATCTAATCAAATGCATTGGAAATTGAAACATTTTGGGATCCGAACGGAATTTCTACCGTTTTGATTTTGTCTTATCATGGGCAATCGGACAGACATACTGACAGAAGAAGAATATCATAGTTGGAAATGATTTTTCTCCACGTTTCAGTCATTTTTAAGCACAATGGACAAAAAATCTAGTTAATTCAATACTAAGGCATTATAAGTAATTAATATTTAGATAGTTGATTTCAAAGAAATTGAGATTGTGAGTGAAAGTCGTGTGGTGTACTAGTACAAACTAAATGTTATCTGTATATTTTATTGAGGTTAATTTTGAATCAAATGGCAACCTAAGCTGTTTGAATGATGCAACTTTGAGTAGGTATACTTAAGACATATATCTCTTCCAGAAGATAAGGCATCACAAGCAGCAACACCTTCTTTTTCAGCACGATATGTTCCTAGTTCCTTGATGTTCAAATTATCCTTCCATCCGTGCATATATTATCCCTGTGATTTCAACATGACAAGGCCGTTGACTAAGATCTTATAATCCTAAATATAAATTGGCATTTAATTCCTTGGTTTTGTCATTATTTTTGCTTAAGTGAGAAAACTCATGCATAACTGATTCGTGACATATTCTATTACCTAAAAATCCTATCATCTAACGTCCTATCCATATGGCGTGTTTTCTGGGTTGACCATCTGCTTCCGCCATAAACAACAGATATTAATTTGATCACAACAAGATCTGGGTAAAGTGCTCGACAATAAAAAGACATAGGAATTCAATTAAAACTAAAAGCGATATTTATATTTCACAGGAATTGTTCTAATATTGTATCTAAGAAGTAACGTAACCTGAAATCGTAATTGAGTACGGATTGTTAACGTTAGATTTTCTCTGAAATCCATCTATAACAATTATCGTCTTGTGTAGGAATCTATTAGATACTATGACATAATAAATAATTTCCTCTGAAGAGAAAATTAAATACCTAGGAGTCAAATTATAGAATCCAAATCGAAGTAAAGTATTTTCGTTCACCCTCGATATCTCCTAAAGCTTGTAAACAAAAAATACAAGAACTTGAAATTTACAGATTATAATTAATTATTATAATCATTTCTGTCCATAATGTGTAATAATTTGAATGTTTGTAATGGGAAATAAAGACAAGTTTTTATGTGTGACTTTTTTTATTGATCAACCAACGTTTTGTCGACTTTGCTGACTTCTTCAGGGCTTCAAATAGTCACGTCACACATTCGTCTAAAGTAGATTTCTTTTATCTCCGTTACCATTGAAGAGCATCAGATACATAAATTTCCAAAAAAAATTTGGCACATTATAATTAATATATTTATTTTCTCTGAAATCAAAAATCATATTAATCGGTTGATAATTTTGGGAATGTATTTTTTATGATGGGGTGTTAAGTATTTTTGTAATTAAGTTGAATTAGAATAATTCTTTCTTATATAATTCACTTATATTGATGGGGTGAGATGACCCTAAAGTACCCATTTTTGTCGGATTTTTGTAGAAGAAATCCGAAACAGCTTGAGCTAAAAAAATTGAAAATTGTGTTATTCTCTCCGTAGTTAGGATAAATAAGAAAAAGTTTGAGATCTCAAGAACTTTGGAAGATATTAGATACTGAACTTTGGGTATGCGAGTCCAACTAACACTTGAATGGTTTATTTTAGCAGCGAAGTGTTTGAATGAGTTGAAATTAGGCTATGTTTTATTATGTGTACCGAATTTCAGCTCATAGGCCACAACTCTTACATAAGTTTCTATTTAACAATTCGAGTTTTTTGATTTTTTTGTATTTTGTGAACAGAATTTGAGATTTATTTTTTTGTTTTAGAAATAAAAAAAAAAAAATATTTTAGCAACAGGAAGATTCTTCTCGCGTAATCGCGAATATCACACTACAGATATATATACGGAAAAAGATGAAAGTGTTTTATCTTCGATTCAGTCATTTCTAAATATGATAAAAAAATTCAATTTTGCTTTTTGAATGATCAATTTGGTCCCCTCAGCAATCTACTCTTGTCCGCACATACTAGTATACCGAGCAATCTCTTTTAAAAGTGCATTTACTATTAGTTACTTTTATTACAACATTTTTATATTATTAAGTAGGTACCATTTTTTTAGCAAACATATTGTATTTATTTAATAAATTTTGGTGTATGTGCCAGATAGATAGGTACTACAAATTAAATTATGTAATCATTCACATACAAATACCCCCCCCCCCCCCATTTGTTTTAAAATACCTCTCCATTTGAGATTTTATTTCCGAAAAATATCTTAAGATGTTTCTAGAAACATAGAGAAATAAATCAAACATTTGAAATTCCGATTATTGTATAATGTTTTATCATTTTTTTTAAACAAGCGAAGATCATTAATCTTTCGATTAAAAATAGCAAAAGACATTAAATAACAATCTATCATTCTAATAGAGGTTAGGATGTGTGCAATTCTGTTAGAAAATAAATTGTTCAATTTAATATCCTTGTCATAGAAATAGTATTCAATTAATGTATTAAGGGCTTAAAAAACATTTTTTCTTTATAAAGTGTATTCATCTATCTATTGATTAGTTCTATAGTATTATTATTTTTAGGTTAATCCTCGTATGGTGGTATACATGAGAATCGTTTTTGTACAAAGGTATTATCACTAGTAATTAACTGTTTAATATAAAAGTAACATATGGGATGAACAAGGAATTCCATAAATTACTTTTACAGGTAAATAAATTTAACGGTTTTGTTTTTACTCATAAAATATATACAAATAATTTTATATACATAAAATATGCATATAAATAGAAATGAGTAAATCTGACTTATTTTCCATTTTTTTACCTAAAAATTTGAAAATATAACTTTATCGCACCCCAAGAATAATAATATAGTTTTGTGGCTCAACTATCTATAGACCAATTTCTAATAATGATCATGAATTAAAAAATATTTTTCAATTTTTTATGATTTTTCCCATTCAGGTGTGACAATCAAGAGGACGGAATTGACATTAGAGAATTTTGATTTGTTAATATAGGCAGAGACTGGCTTAAAAATATAGAAGGTTCCAATTTTGGTTACAATTTACTAAAAGTGAAACAACACTAGAAAGTTTTTTAAATACATATTTTTATATGACTTGTTATCGCAGGGACGGAAATGACACTTTTTTTCCATTTTTTTACCTAAAAATTTGAAAATATAACTTTATCGCACCCCAAGAATAATAATATAGTTTTGTGGCTCAACTATCTATAGACCAATTTCTAATAATGATCACGAATTAAAAAATATTTTTCAATTTTTTATGATTTTCCCATTCAGGTGTGACAATCAAGGGGACGTAATTGACGGAATTGACATTAGAGAATTTTGATTTGTTAATATAGGCAGAGACTGGCTTAAAAATATAGAATGTTACAATTTACTAAAAGTGAAACAACACTAGAAAGTTTTTTAAATAAACATTTTTATATGACTTGTTATCGCAGGGACGGAAATGAGACTTATGAACAACATAATTAATCACTACCTATATGAAGTCATTTTTCTGTGTTACCATATGAATAAAATTAACACCACTGTTATTAGCAAACCAACTCACCAATTGACAATAGTTTCTCTCTTGACCACTGCAGTGATGGCGTGAGACAAGTTAAAATCTAAAACTATATTGGGGACGGAATTGACACAATGTCTTTGGACAATTTTAATAATTTTTCTAACAAAATTTTAAAAACTAAATTTTTTTAAATTATATAGTCTTCATTGATCTTTTTTTTTATTTAGGTGATATTTTATTCAGTCATATCTAAACATTTTTCAAGCAAATAAAGGTTTGAAGATTTAAACAGCCAAATTGATCAGGGGACGAAATTAACTTTTTGTAGATTATTTGAATTGAAAAAATATAAAATTGAGTAAAATCGGCGTTAAAAAATTTATGAGGGCAACAATTATATATATATATAATTAAAGACTAGGTATATTATTAAAAATGGAAAATTTCTCTTAAATTTGAAAAAAAAACCTACTGGACATTACAATTCAAAATATGTTGGATTTGGTCAAATATTTTATAAACTAATCTAGAAACGGTTATTAAAAATCTAGACGTTTCATAGAAATTCTCCCTTTATCGTTGCAAATTCAACTCTAAAACAATTTCTATCATTGACTAATTTTCAAACAATTTATTTCAGAGGTTACCAAACTGTGCGCCCCGGGGATCCGCAGTGTCTTCACAGGTGCGCCGCGAAGCTTCATAATTAACTAGTAAAGTTTTGGGACACTCCCAAAGGAAAAATTCCAAAAACCTAGACTTTCTCTCTTTCAATTTTCAAACAATTTATTTCAGAGGTTACCAAACTGTGCGCCACGGGGATCCGCAGCCTCTTCACAGGTGCGCCGTGAAGCTTCATTAACTAGTAAAGTTTGGGACACACCCAAAGGAAAAATTCCAAAAACCCAGACTTTCCCTCTTTCAACCTCTAAAATCGGGGAGTCGGGTAGCTCAGTCAGCTAACGCACTGGCCTCGCTTCGGCATCGATCGATTATGACGAAGTTGGAGTGGAGGTCCGGGGTTCGATCCTATCTGGCAAATAAAAATTTCTACCGGCTGAAAACTCGGCTCCCTCACTAACCCTACTAACACTCTACTTATGTGCTGTCTAAATGGGCTTTGTTCCAGGTGACATTAAATAAATTTAAAAAAAACCTCTAAAATGGAGAGGTGAAGTTTGTAAATTTGTATCTCTTATATATGCAATGATACTAGGTTGCTAAAATTTGGTATCTTGGTAGAGTTTCGGGCATTAATTAAGGTGAGAATATTTGCATAAAAACTTTACTACCATTAACCCCTAAAATGTAGGGGTGAATATTGTAATGTTTTGCATCTATTAAATATAAAATAAATCTAGGATGCTATAATTTGGCATAATAGTAGAGTTTGGAGTAATAATAAAGGAAAAATACGAAAAACCCAGATTTTCTCTCTTTCAACCCCTAAAATGAAGGAGTGGAGATTGTAGGATAAATCTGTATCTAATACTATATGAAATGACTCTAGGATGCTAAAATAATATCTCAGAAGTCCCTAAAATGAAGGAGTCAAATTTGCAGAGAAAAAATAACTTAAAACAAAAATAAAAATAAGAATAATAAATAAGAATAAAAGCTACATATTAGCTTACAAAAAGAAGAGAAATCTCATCCAAAACATTCTGTGAAAAAACAGTCCAAGTTAAATTCGTTAAGAATAATTAAGTTGAGAATGTAGAACTTTCAATTATAATGGATTCTTTCCATTTTGAATGACAATCTAAATTTATGGATTCTAAAATTTTTAATTTAAATTATTTTCATGAAACTTGGCTGTTACTAATTATGTAGTTAGGGTAAATGAACTAAATTCGTGAACAGCCAAGTTTCAAAAAAATAATTTAAATTAAAAATTTAGAATCCATAAATTTAGATTGTCATTCAAAATGGAAAGAATTCATTATATCAATAATTGAATGTACTATTTTCCAAACTTAATTATTCTTGGCGAATTTAACTTGATTCCTTCCTAGATTTCACTATTTTTCGAACTTGGCGTGTTTTTCCACAGAATTCTTTTTTTTATTTTTGAGTTTTCGCGGTAGGAAATTACAAGTAGAATTTTACAGACATTATAATAAACAAGAAAATGTCGTTTTATTTTCATGACCTAATAATGTCGAATAATACGGCCAATTACAATAAGTGAATTTGGTAAAAAGATCTGAAAAGTCACTTTTTTGAAACATCGCCATTTGAGGATTAGAAATTATACATATTTTTGAAGAAATTAGATAGGTAGATTCAATTTTTTCCTTTACCTGATTTGATATTGATTCTGAAGTGGTATGAAAAAGATTCTTACCTGAAACAAAAAGAAAAACAATATAAGAATCAATAATAATAATCAAAAATAATTGATTCTATAGATAATATATTATAATATTATTTAATATAATTATTATATTAAGAATAATTTTAAAAAATCAAATAAATGTTATTTTTTTAAAATACTTATCTCTGAAAAGAGTTAAACGCTCACACCTCTGTGGAATATGGTACTAAAATATTCCATTATCCTTTTATTAACTTCATGTTTATTTGATTGTGCATACGAAAATATGCATTTTTATCACTATATAGATCTATACATTTATATTTAATATCCAATTTTAATACCCAGGTTGTTAGATATTTATTTAATTCCCATTTTCATATTAATCCATGAAAATTAAAAACTTTATCCATTTGAAAGGGATAATTGAATTCAATAATAAAATCGTATACAATTTTATGAGGTGTATGAAATAGTATTAAAAGCATTGGCTAGATTCCGGGGTTCAAATTTAAATAATGTATTCCTATTGATTTTGAGAGGAAATATTCGGAAGCCCTTTTGTAGGCAGGAAAGAAACCCTTCATATGTTATACATGTCACAGGATAAAAAAAAATTGTTCGGGCGATCGACAAGTCATAGAAAATCAAATGGACATTTTTTCCAATAAAAATTTATGAGGTCGGTTTAAAAATACATAAGAATTTATTTATTTATTTTTTAATTAAAATTGATTTTTTTTGAGATTAGCTCTGTTTTAGTTTTTAACGAACACATTGAAGATATGTCTTCTCCATAAAAATCATCGCCTTTGAGTGTAAACCTGCTAAATCCATTTTTTATAATATATGACATATTAATACCGTTAAAAAGAAAAAGAGATGCAGCAACGACCAAATAAAACTGCTACTTAAAATTACGACTATGAGTTGTAGAATAAAAATATGAAAAATAGTTTCTTTCCATAACAACAATATTAAATTTTGTTTGTTTTTTCTCTGCCCTGTAAAATTTCCTTATTGTGAGTTAGCAGGTTTACACTCTAAGGCGACGAAATATTTTATTTATTTGGTATTTGGGTTTGAGTCTATAATTTTAATAAAGGTCCCGTAATTTGCTAGTAGAGCCTACATGTGGTCTTGAGCAGCTCAACTTACTTGATTCCTATCACAGATGTAGTTATTAAAACGTTAAATATTGTATTAATTTTTATGATAAATAAAATATGTAATTAAGTGGATATTGATGAGGCAGTCCAAAAAAGAAGAAGATAATTTACACTATCTTTTTATTCATAAAAGTAAAATATGTAATAATTTTCCAAAAATATAATTTCTCAAAAATTAATATTCTCGTTTAAAAGGCCTTGTATTCACTCTAGTTTTAAAATTTAACATGGATATTGATTTAAGTGCAGTTTCGTTTAGATTAAAGAAATTCCAATAATTCAATTTTGGATAGACTGGTGCATTGGAGAAGGATATGTTTAGGGTATTTAAAGTTTGCAGTTTCTAAAATTTGGGAAAGATAGGACCATGAAGAAAATTTCAAACGCTAGAAGTCATAGAAATAAACGAATTGATAGATAGGTTGATTCCATTTGTTTGTAAAAATCGTTCCTTTTAATACTTGAAAAATGAAAATACTAGGGGTTGAATTAGAGAAGTTGGTATCTGTAGTTTTATAAATCTTGAATAAAGGATAATTGTAGGACTCGACAAAGCTAAAAGTAGATGTAATGTCCATTAATTTTAAGATCGAAGTTTCTCAGCAACGCAGAAAGGTTTGGAAATATTGAAGATTGTAGAACATGAGAAAGGGTGAAGAGAGATGGGAGTTTGTCATTAGAATACAGAAAGAAAAACCACATGGCGAATGAGCTGGTTTGATTTGTTTGGAATTGCATTGAAAAAACAAACAAAAAAAACCCCAGTATTTTACGCGGTATTATCTCAGGTGGTGGTGGAAATGATTGATTTCAATTTCCTTAAACACTTCTAAAATAATGGCGAGAAATCAAGAAGAAATCCTTTCAGGACCAAATTAATTAAAGTTCTTAAAAAAAATTGAAGGAAAACTTGAAAACATTTATAAAATTTGATATCGAGACCACAAATTTTGATGAGTTTCTTTCTTGTTATTTTGAATAGTTTTAAAGCTAGAATGCAAATTACATAAAAGCTTGATTTCAAAATTTCAATTCGTTACCCCCAACTTATCCTGATATGAGCTTCCATGTGTATTTTCTATATTATATTAATTAAACGCTCATATTATATTTTCTGGTCCACTGAATACTAGTGAGAATCTTGTAAATGCTGTGTAATAGGGACTGCTAAATATTGTCGATAAGGTTTCCTTTTTTTCCAGCAAGTGCAGCATTCTTGAAACTTATACTGTATTTCAAAATGTCGCGATATAACTAATTTGTTTCCTATAGTTACTTAAAGAAACAATTTTCCAATTTAAAACTCTCTTCTTTTTAATGCGTTTAGAAATCAGGTGGTCGAAGAGAATCGAAACAAAACAAATATGAAAATTTCTGAGTGAATCTCCAGCTCACCAAGCCCATAGAATAATTTAACTACTATTTTTACAGAAGTAGAAGAGATTTTAATTTACTCCCTAAGAAGCTTTTAAAGTTTTTGAATTTAATTTTCCTCTGATCTTTTATAAAATTTGAAACACGTATTGTTCAAGCATAATAACTTCATTAAACTCGATTAGATAAATCAATTATATTTAATAAAATTAAAAATTTGAATATCTTTTCAGGTGTCTGTCCCTACTGTATAAATTATTCGAAACTGAATTGACAATAGAAAAGTCAGGTGCGTTGATGGAATAATAATCAGGGATTAGAAAGAGGAAGTGATGAAAATGAAGTCGTGAGTTTATCATTGTAATTTAAGAGGCATTGTCGTTTATCTCGTCCGTTAATGATCAGACTCAAGTCGGAGGACGACAGAAAACAGGACAATTGAATGAGTCTCTCAAATAAATTGTCCAAAGAGAGAATCAATTCCATTCGAGGAAACACAACAGAGTGCTTAACAAGGGTATCGGAACAGCATTGGAATCAAACCAAGTGAAATAAATCATGTCTTTTGTAAACGAACATAATTTTCGAATTAATATACATATAATAGTTATCTTCCTGGCTCATATTTGAATAGTGCTATAAAGAGCTGATGAGATGGACACAATCAACAATGGAAATACTGTATCTTCAGAAAAAACTCAAAAGAACAAGAAAAGAACACATAAGCTTTTTCACAAACCCAAAGTCGCGAGCCGGGTCTGACAGGTCCACTATATGTTTAATTGGCTTACAAAACATTTTTCAATATTTTTCTTTATTAATTTAGATTTAGATTTATAAAAATAAATAATCAATCAATACTTTTTTATTGTTTTTGTGTATTTTTTACTACTTTTGTCTAAAAAAAATAAACTGCAACGGATCGTTGCTAAACTTTATCCAAATTCATTTGAAATATTAATATGTTTGTTCCTTTATTATTAATCAGATATCACTTGCAATTTGTAGTTCATATTGACATTAATTCAAAAATAATTCTCATTTAATAGTTGAGGAATAACCATTCAACATTTGATTTTTGACATTTCGGTTTTTATTGGTAACCATTGCTGAAGACATGGAGGAATCGACTTAAAATCAAAAATAGCCATCGATTCTCATCTAATACTTGAGGAATAACAATTCTACATTAGGTTTTTGACGTTTCGATTATTATTGGTAACCATTGCTGAAGGCATGGAGGAATCGACTTAAAATCAAAAATAACGATCGATTCTTATCTAATACTAGAGGAATAACCTTATTGCATTCCATTTTTGATGTTTTGACTATTAATGGCAACCTCTACTGAAAACGTGGAAGAATAGACTTAAAATCAAAAAGACTAAATTCTTTTATGGCAAACAACTCAAGCTTGAGTTGTTTACCAAAAAAGAATTTAGTCTTTTTGATTTTAAGTCTATTCTTCCACGTTTTCAGTAGAGGTTGCCATTAATAGTCAAAACATCAAAAATGGAATGCAATAAGGTTATTCCTCTAGTATTAGATAAGAATCGATCGTTATTTTTGATTTTAAGTCGATTCCTCCATGCCTTCAGCAATGGTTACCAATAATAATCGAAACGTCAAAAACCTAATGTAGAATTGTTATTCCTCAAGTATTAGATGAGAATCGATGGCTATTTTTGATTTTAAGTCGATTCCTCCATGTCTTCAGCAATGGTTACCAATAAAAACCGAAACGTCAAAAATCCAATATAGAATGGTTATTCCTCAAGTAATAGATGAGAATCAATCGCTATTTTTGGTTTAAAGTCGATACCTCTATGTCTACAGCAATGGTTACCAATAAAAACCGAAACGTCAAAAATCCAATATAGAATGGTTATTCCTCAAGTATTTGATAAGACTCAATCGCTATTTTTGGTTTAAAGTCGATTCCTCTATGTCTTCAGCAATGGTTACCAATAAAAACCGAAACGTCAAAAATCCAATATAGAATGGTTATTCCTCAAGTACTAGATGAGAATCAATCGCTATTTTTGGTTTAAAGTCGATTCCTCTATGTCTTCAGAAATGGTGACCAATAAAAACCGAAACGTCAAAAATCCAATATAGAATGGTTATTCCTCAAGTACTAGATGAGAATCAATCGCTATTTTTGGTTTAAAGTTGATTTCTCTATGTCTTCAGGAATGGTTACCAATAAAAACCGAAACGTCAAAAATCCAATATAGAATGGTTATTCCTCAAGTATTTGATAAGACTCAATCGCTATTTTTGGTTTAAAGTCGATTCCTCTATGTCTTCAGAAATGGTGACCAATAAAAACCGAAACGTCAAAAATCCAATATAGAATGGTTATTCCTCAAGTACTAGATGAGAATCAATCGCTATTTTTGGTTTAAAGTCGATTCCTCTATGTCTTCAGCAATGGTTACCAATAAAAACCGAAACGTCAAAAATCCAATATAGAATGGTTATTCCTCAAGTATTTGATTAGAATCAATCGCTATTTTTGGTTTAAAGTCGATTCCTCTATGTCTTCTGCAAAGGTAAGGGATAAGAAAACAACGCAGTTGCTATGGTTACTTATAAAATTTTCTCCCAAATTTTTAGCATTTCACAGAGAGAAGCCTATCCATTCTTATTTAAGCAAGGCTAAATGAGCTATATTAAAAGGTTCAAATGAATAAATTTTAAAGAATTTAAAAAATTAAAAAAGTACTCTCTTACTCTAGAGTAAAGTACTTTAAAATATAATTTTACTAAAAACTTTATTTATCCTTTTTTGTGGTCCCCAAGGTACTTAATTAGGATATTAAATTTCATCAAAATTGGTTAAGTCATTTTCAAGATATTTAGAAAAAACTAAAAAAGTACTGAAATAAAGTACTAATGTTTGTGGGTCGATATGTACCAAAAACTAATCAGCGCTTCATTTTGTTCAAAGAATGCTAGGTTTTCAATTTCATTTCAATCGGTGTAACGGTGTGGAAAAAATCGTGGGCCAAAAAAACGATAACATACATCCATCCATACATACATACATACATCCGCACGCACTAAATGAAAAAATCGCACTTTTTGGCCTCTCGACGAGACCCCATGTAATTTTTGGCAAAACCGTCACGTGCTAAAATTCAACCTAATTGAATACTACAATTTGTGACTTTAATTGAGTCCATGGGTTCCGTAGTCTTTACCTGAGGACCCTTTGAAGCCACGCTTGCCCCGAGAGCGATTGCAATACTTTACCCATGCTTTGCATTGGATAAAGTAAAAAAAAAAATGGAAAATTCTATACAAAGTCACGAGCCGAGTCACTATAGATTTATTGGTTTATAATACATTTTTCAATAATTATATTCACTTTTTATTAATTTATATCAGGATTTAAAAAATAAATAATATATCAATACTTTTTTTACTGTTTTAATAAACAAAAAACCCCAGGCCTGAAAGGCCAGCCTTTATGAATTTGTTTGTAAAATGGTTCCAAGGAAAAATTAGGTATATAAAAACTTTTTATTATGTATTAATGGAAGGAATATTAAAAAAACTTGAATTATATGAGACCCCTTTTCTGAAAAATTATTGAAAAGAAAAGGTGTGACAGGGTCTGGATGACTCTGGGTAGTGCGTTTTAGGGTAATTTTTTTTTTAATTCCTAGAAAGAGTACCTAGCTAATTTAAATTTAAATCACCTTTCAAAAAATTTTCATATCCACATGGCTAAAAATAAAACCAAAACTGTTTTTATGCCCTATCATTTCATCACTTGTCTTCTTTAAATTCTTCCAGACCACAGTGTTCTCTTTGTAAGAATTTGAAGAAAAGAATACATTTTCAGGACATTAGTATATATCAGAGAGTATAGATGAGATAGAGAAAATCTTCTAACTTTTCTCTATATATAAATCTTAGAATTGTGGAAATATTATATTGCAAATAGATATGTGTGCAAAATTTCAAGACAATCGACTAGGTAGGAGTGGGCCTAAATAGGATTATATTATTTCTACTTCTCTAAAAAATTCGCGATTGACGATAAGCAAGAAGCCAAATTAAAATAGTAGTAAATTATATTTAACTTATAAAATATCCCGTAAGTCGTGAGATTTCTTGTTAATATTTACAGTACCTACCTATATTGATTTATAAACTGGATAATGATATATCGTCGCTGTTATATCAAAATGACTTATGTAAAAATCAACACTTTTCAGTAGCTAAGAAAAACTTCTGTTTTCATTTATATTAACCCTAAATACTTTGTTTTGTTTTTAATCTGTAACAATGAGTTCTATCACCTGATAACATATTCAACAATTTGAGAGCAGATGTAACTAACGAATTCAAGGATTTTTCTTCAATAAATTTTTTTTGGTAATTTTGACATACGACATTTTAATATAACACTGGCGATATTTGAATTTGAACTTTTAGAGCGGTAATCAATTACTTGAGAATCAGATAAAGAAAGGCGAGCAATTGCGTCAAACCAATCCCGAAGTCCGAAAATTATTGCTTCAGACAGATGGATCACTTTATAATGATGACATTTTAAATACAACATTTTATTTTCGGCCAACTGA
>JALMQS010000078.1:3025951-3109819 GCA_024734495.1 Forficula auricularia
TTACATTTGATTTACATGAACAACCCCAGAGTTCTATACCATAGGTACCTATATTACTTCAACATGATGTGCAATCAGAAATAATTTACCAGTTCATCATTACATTTAATAATTTTATTTTATTGTTTGATTTTTATTATAAGGCGGTAAAAGTGAAAGTAATGAGGTAATTACAAGTCACAGATTTAACTCTGCATTATATGCATTTTAAGCATAAGTTACTACTACTAATAATATTCACGAAAATATTTGTTTATTCTCATAATACTTAATCTTCTTGAAATTCACCAATAAAATATCGCCTTATAAAATTATCATGGTTAAATACCTTGAATAGAGAATCATTTAGTTGTCTAATAAAGGTTTCTTTCCCCTTCAGGGTGGTCCCTCGCACCTATCCCTTGTTTTTTATCTAACCGATTCCTTTTTCACAGCGGGTGGTTCCATCGACCCTTATTCTCTATTGTGGCATCACTGTGAAAGATTTCTCTCCAATGTAAAATCCGATCACAATGGATTAGTAATCGGATTTAAATTATAAATCTGTTTTTCTTAATATACGCTGATCCCCTATTCTTTGATTGAAAAATTAATCATGAATTTCAATTAGAATACGTGAAAGATTAAAGAATGTAATTTCGAAAACGCCTATAACGAAAATTATTATTATTATTATGTTATTGTAATATTTGATTGAATATTGAAAAAGTAAAAACTTTTGACAAGATTTTGCAATATTTTTTGAGCTTAACAATCAAAACATGTTGCTAAGATGGAGTTTATTAAAACAATTTTTGTTCTATATTTCAGTTCATAACAACAATAACTTCTCATATAACGATTCGATTTTTTCTGATTTCCTGCATTTTTCAATTGATAATTCTGAATCTTAAAAATCCTATAAGCAGTGCCTAACTAACATCAGAAGGACCCTCTGTGCGAAGTGTCAAGTTTGAGCCCCCTAAAGTGGAAAAATTAAATTTTATTGTTTTTCTTTGCTTTCCTATGTATTTTATTCAAAGTATTTTTCCTTAAGAACTTAAATTTATTACTAATAGTTTCACTATTCATCAATTTGTCCGCCTCCCTGGTGTAAGTCCGCCTCCCTGGTGTAATGATCAGCATGACTGGCTAGCAAACCGGAGGTCTCGGGTTCGATTCCCGTCTATACCCAGACATTTTTTCTGTAAGTATAGGGTCTGGAAATAAAATTAAGTGGGAGATAAATTTAACATAATTTATCGCGCGGAGAATTTACCACTGCTCGAAGCCCTTAAAAACTTGGTAAATTGGATTGTATCTAACTTTCTGAGATTTAGCTCGTGATCCCGGATTCTTTCCTTCTACTCTGTTCTTTTTAGGATGGAGGGACCATCCCATACAGGCCTTTAGGGGATGTACCTTCTGGTGTATCTCCTTCTCACATCAATATCATTAAAAAATTTAATATTTGACTATTTTTACTATTAATTTTCATCTAACTCGGGCGTTTTCACAGGGACCCCTACAATCTGAGTCCTATGCAGTTACAATTGTTGCATCTGCCTAGTTATGGAACTGTTTTTGAGGGACAAGACGAAGTATGATTTCTGAAAATATTTTTGTTGTCAGCGAATTAAATTTAAGATCAGCAATTTTTAGAACTTCGCTGGTAGGACAGCTGTAAACTTAGATTTACGCTTTGGTTTACATCTTTTCATCTTGTTTAAACAATTTTTAAAAGCACAAAAAAATGATTATCAAATATGATTGTTTTGTCTATGTGTTTATTTGTCCATCTGGATAACAAAATTAACTTAAGTATGGAAAGCTGTAGAAAATATTTCCAGAAGTCAAAATATTTGTATTCATAAAACAAAAGGCTATTTAGAATTTGGACTTGATTGTTTAGGAACCAATAAATCAAAAATTGAAAAAACAGATGTATTGTTATTTTTATAGAAGAAGCTATCAATAATCGAAGGTATTATTAGATCGAAAAAAGTACTTTTCAATAAAGTATGTACCTATAAAGCTCAGTAAAGAATTAAATTTATTCATTAATTTTCTTCCAGAACTAGTAATCAATTAATATAATTCTGATAGTTATTAAAATTATTGTTTTATTATTTTTGTGACAAAACCAACCCTTCAATTTAATGTTAAATTTATTCATAAGTTATTATCAATATAATTACTATGATTAATTTATTCATTGAACAGGTCACAAGAACTAATAATACTTGACCAGGATGATTATGATGAAGTCATTAGTTTTTTTTGCTTATTCATTTTTTAAGAATATATGAAATGTAAACAGTAATAAATAATTTGTTTTTAGAGAAGGGAAAGAGTTAACATAGAATAGAGACTAATGGAAACTTGAGGTTACATATTCTAGGTGTCTATTCTCTATAATAATGAGTGATTTTAAGTGAACGAAGCTTATAGTAAAATAGCAAATACCTAAACAGAAATGTATTCAATGTAACATATGTATACGTTGTACCCGTATTCGGTATGAAATAATTGAGCCCACATAAGGTCATGCATTTCATTTGTTTATATAAAATATTCCATATGTTAAAATATTGAGAAATATCGAAATTGTTATCAATGATTTATTTATTAGTCTAGGGAAGTGACGACAGCTGCGTACGCGGGTTGACCCCTGTTTTCGCTAAACATCTGTCTTTCTGGGCTCGGTAGACCAGCGATAATAGATAGCTAGTCCGTTAGCTACTGTAAAATGTTCTGCCTATTCATCAATAAAATAATTAATTATTGTTCGCTAATCAAGCATTAAAAAAAATCGAAACATTAAATTAAATTTGATATATACATAGGACATTAATTTCGAAATTGTAATCAAGTAACGGAAATATTAGGGAATTGGATGAAATTAAAAACACAAGAGTTTTTATTAAATGGGCCAGACGTTTCGTCAATTTATTTTGACTTCCTCCGTGGCCTATTTTATCACTCTTTGTGAAAAACAATTTTTAATTGTTAAAGAAAAGTCGCTTCCAAGATGGTTGATTAATTTTAGCCAATAATATGTTAAAAAAAGATTAATGATGTTTTTCCTTTTAGTGAAATTGTTTTTGACAAAATGGGCCACTGAGAAGGTCAAAATAAATTGACGAAACGTCTGGCCCATTTAATAAAAACTCTGTGTTTTTAATTTTATCAATTCCCTACTATTCCTATTACTAATTACTATGGATACGAATGATGCAACGTAATCAAAATTTTTTCGATGATGAGACTACTTAAAATTATATTATGTAATTAATTCATAGACATCCTTCCAAAATTACACATTTCAATATTTTTTTTCCTATTTTATTTGTATAAACAGTGTAGAATCACTCGTCTGTTTGGTTGACTATTTCAAGGGGCTTAACTGAGACAATATAGAATCTTTGGTAAATGATGTTAGTAAGTATACTAGCTGCAATAGGTAGGCTTCTTGCTAGGCAAGGGGCTTTGCCCCCTGGACCCCCGTCGCTTGAACACTCCCTCTCCTCCATCTCCAACCACTCGCCATCCCACCGACCCTCTCTCCAACCCCGGAACTTCTCCCCAGCCTCTGATCACACAACACCCCAGTAAACCTAACCCCCTGGACTCCATACCCCTAGATCTCACATCCCAACTTCTGAAACCCCAGTCTAGCCCCCCCCCCTGGGGGACGAAGATACGTAGGTAGGTAGTTAGTAGTGGGTTGAAGGAGTTATTCAGTCAAAGCAAGGTTGCACCGGGTACAATAAAATTCCTAGAATAAGACGTTTCGGGCTGAATTTTTCGGGCCACCTTCAGTTTATTGGGCTATGAATTATATAAAGCGGTGCTTACATTAGTAGTCATTCTTATCATTATATAAATTTGAATTGTTAATGTTGGTTTATTGACTTATAATTATACACATATAAGTACATGTGATTGTTCTGGTTTTTCCAACAATAAGTAAATTAACTTCATATATTTAGTGTTGTACTGGAGCCCAAGAATCAGAGATGATGTACCCGATGCATCCTTACTTTGGATGAATAACTCCTTCAACCCACTACAAATTTATCACAGCCACGATCTCGAACAACAAATATATTAATATATTATAACACTTTAAAATAAGTTTTTTCCTTTTAAGGGAAATTATGCAAAATATTATTAGAAATCAATACATCTTAAATACACTCTCTATATAGGTAAATATAAATTGTAATTTGTTTCGTGTCTTTCCGCGTACATTGGCCTTAAAAGGACTTTTAGGATCAATGGTTATTTCTAATAATAATTTGCATAATTTAAAGAGAAAAGTTGCCATTTAAGCATTATATAATTGGTATAAAGCTTAGGTTGTGGATTACGATATTCAATTATAATTAATAAATCAATATTATAATAAAGCCGAAAGTCAACCATTCAGAGTGAATTCAAGTATGGTTAGGCTGTTAGGTTTAAGATGCGTGAGCGACTGTTTACACTGAGTGCTTTTGGTTTATTACAGCCGCCATTCAATCGTGTTTCTCGCATCAAAATTTCGAACAATTTGTAACATATATAATCAATCCCATCCAGGGGCTTAGCCAGAAAATTTTCATGGAGGGGGGGGGGGTCAAGCAAAAATATTTATTGGGAATTTTTTATTAAAACATATAGATACTTCAAGAAATTAAAAAAAAACATAATTCTTGATTAAACATATGAAATATATTTAATTACGGTTAGTTTGCCATAAGAAACGGTTTGTCGTTGCTGTTACTCATCCCATGAGTCCTGCCCTTGGGGGGGTGTTCTGATTTGAGGGTCGGCGATTACTTTAGACTCTGACCTCCAAAACCGTCCCGTGGCCAGATCCCATCACCTTCATCAATTAGCTTTGATATTACGAAGATGCTGTTGAGGATATATTTATAGAGCATTCTCCTTCGTTTCTATAATTTCTATAGAATATCATGTGACATGGTCAACTACTGGATCAATCTGAAATGTTATGGATTATTTTTATTATGTCAGTAGGGTTGTTTCATCCCTTTGAGAATTGAACCCAAAAGTCAAAATGTGAAATCCGGGTACTTCTCTTGCCCACCAAGGCGCAACCATATCTGACACATAGCACTCGTAAATTTTTTTCACTCGATGATTCGATCTTATCATTACAAATTTTCGCGGTCACTTGGCTATAAATCTTAGCTAATCTAATCTAATAAAAATATATGGTTTGGCTGTATGTTAAGGTTTAGAATCAAGTGACCGCGAAATTTTTTAATGAGTAAGATCATTGACTGAAAAATTCTATGCGTGTCAGATTTCAGGTGTGATTACACATCAGAGGGGAAGCCAAGTGCTCTGCTTGCATTTTTTAGAATTCATGTTCAAATCCCGAAGGGGTGATATAACCTTTCTGACATAATAAAAATAATCCATAACACTTTGGATTTAGTAGTTGGCCATCTCTCTTGATTTTCTTTAATAATTTATGTTTCTGAACAGAGTTAAGATAATAAAACTTAAAACATTTTTAAAATTTTGTGGTGTTTTACAGTGAGAAAAAATAAAATCTCAATATTAAGAATTAAAAAATTAAATGGCTTAACTCAAATTACACTGCGCAACAATGAAAATGTTTCGGGATCAAAAATAGCTGATTCTTATATATTTCCACCTACTGAATTCAAAAATCTCCATAAAAATTACCCAGTAGCTCTTCTTATGGAGATATTATCGGTCAAAACGACGAATGACTTAATTTTCGAGTCCCATTAGATATTAAACATAAATATTTGAAATCACAATATTGAGTTGACGTAATATAAAACAGCTTCCTCTTTGATTTTCAAATTACCATTTGTTTTTAGCTAAATTAGAACTCGAGTTATAACTAAAAAAGTAAAACTAGGTTATTATAAAGCATAATAAAAACAATGATAAAAACATATGGTCTTAGTTTTTTAGTTATACCAAACTCGAGTTCTAATTGAGCTACAAACAAGTGGTAATTTGAAAATCCACGAGGAAACTGGTCAAAATGGCATTTTTCGTCATTTTGACCGATAAATATCTCAAAACTCTGACCTGTTGTTAAAAATTAGGAAATTGCATGATAATTGGCGTACAAAACTCTACTATAGTTCATTATTAGGTTTGAGGAAATAAATTTTTGTTTAATTTTTATTGAGCAGTGATTATTTTATTTTTCTTCACTGTAAAACACCACCAACTTAAACTTATTATAAAGTTAAGTTTATATAATACAAGAGCTCTTTCTAGTACACCGCTAAGTTATTTTTTCTCGTTTTCGTATTAATAAATTGCGTCGCTGGGCAAATTTTAACATTCTAGCTCAAACCGTTTGGTAACCAAAAATTGAAAAGTCACTCAAATTTGCGAAAAACATACCGATTCTTAACATTTTCCACTTTCCCTTCACTTTATTATTTTTAATTTTTCGCCAAGGAATTTTATGTGTTCATTTTATTAATAAAATACTTAATAACCAGTTAGACCATATACGGCAAGTACAGAAATCTAGATAAAAGTAGATCATCTATTTTCTTTTTTCACTACCTACTAATTAAATTGTTTGAATTTTTCTGTTAATTTATCTTTATAAGAATTCAGGAATTTCCATTAAATATTACCTATATTAGATTATGGTATGAAATAAATATTTATTTTATGATACAAACAATTAGAATGCACACTTCTAAGGACAAATTTAAGATAGGAATATTTATCTTGATTCTTTGAGTCCCCGTTGTTGAGCGGGTTTCTCTGTTTGCCCCTGCGCTTAATCAGTAGACAACCTAAACAACTTCTTGTCTATTAGATTAATGATAACTCATCATTTTTATTATCAGCAGCATCAGTAAGGTTTTTGTTTATAACGAGCAAATATTGGCTGTTTAAATAAAAACCGTGCGATTTTAAGAACACATTTCTTTTCAAGTGTTTTGCAATGCAAATAAGGAAAAGAATGAAAAAATATCATGTAAAGTTTTATTTAGAAATTCCATCAGAAATTTTCATTAGTCACGTTAAGGTTAACGGCTCTAATGAGAAATGATTATTTTTTGAGTTGTATTAGAAAGAAAAAAATAGAAAACATAGTGTGTGTTTGTACGGGGATACAAAATAGTGTATAATTGAGAAGTGATGGAAAGGCAGCTCAAGGATAGTGAAAAAATTCTTTCGAATAAAATAGATTTATTGGTAATTCACTTTTTTACTCACTCAAAAACCAACGTTTTTTATATTTTCTTTTAATATTGATTGTACACCCTGAAGAAGGAGGGAAAATCGTCCGAAACGTTGGTTTTGAGTGAGGAAAAAATGAATTCTCAATAATTATTCGAGAGAATTTTGTTCCCTATCCTTGAGCTGCCTTTGCATTACTTCTCAATTAAAATTTCTATTAGTCCGTCTCTCTCCGAAGAGAAAATTTCTTCTAATATAGTGTATAATTATTATTATCATTTCCGTCAATAATTTGTATTAATTTGAAAGTTTATAATGGGAAAATAAGGACAAGTTTTTATGTGTGACTTTTTTATTTATAAGTCAACGTTTCGTCGACTTTGCCGACTTCTTCAGGGTTTCAAATAGTCATGCCACACATTCATCTACATTTTCTTTTTATCTTCGTTATCATTAAAGACCGTCAGAAACACAAATTTCAATTTAAAATTTCTAAATGTAAAGATCAATAATATAAAAATAAAAAAAAAAGAATTATATTCTATTGTTTTAAAAAACAGTGTTACCTCAATCTATGTATTTCTGTTTTGTCTAGTGTAATTGTTTGTATAGAATAGAAGGAAAATTGTTTATTTGAATGTGCCAAATATTTTTTGAAATTTGTGTTTCTGATGGTCTTCAATGGTAATGAAGATAACAAGAAAATTTAGACGAATGTGTGGCATGACTATTTGAAGACCTGAAGAAGTCTGAAAAGTCGACGAAACGTTGGCTGATAAATAAAATAAGCTGACGTGTTCTGATGTGGCCCATCCACTTGAATTTACCATACAACCTTGCCCCTCACTTATATTTAATATTTAATAAAATTATTTATAATCATGTAGGGAGGGGGTTAGTTTTTGCATTTTTAGACTTCTGGGGTCCCACTGATTATGTATACAAAATTTGGTTGAGTTTGCTCAAACGGCCTAGATTTTTAATTTTTTACCCCCCCCCCCCCCCCATTTTGGGCGGTTAGTTTTTTCATTTTTAGACTTCTGGGGTCCACTGATTATGTATACAAAATTTGGTTGAGTTTGGTCAAATGGGCTAGATTTTTAATTTTTAACCCCCCTCCACCCCCCTTAATTTTGTGTCAATATCCACCAAAATCTAATCAGCTTTTAATCTCAATGGACCACAACTACGTGTGAAATTTGGTTTCGATATTAACCCTAGTTTTTGAGCTAGCTTGTCCACAAAATTTGGTAACGCACAGACTAACTAACAGACATTTTGACAAAAAATTTATTATCTCAAAAAATATAATTTTTTCGATGTTCACTTATTAGGGCTTTTTTGTAGAGCGAAATGCCATGGTTTCGCTCAATTTTTTTAATCAAAATAGTTTCAGCCGTTTTAGAGATATTTTGAAAAAAAGAAGGAAAAAACACCTTTTTCATGCACGATTAAAATACTTGACCATACCTTATATGGTAAAGTAAAAGTCACACATAAAAACTTGTCCTTATTTTCCCATTATAAACATTAAAAATAGTAGAGTGTAATTCTCGTATTATCCATTGTATTTATTCCATTAGGACAAATAAAAGAAATGAAGAAGAAAAATTCGGATATATGGTATTATATTATAGTTGAAAAAAGAATTATTTAATTCACTAACAAAGTGGTTTTTCTTTTTCTACTACAATATACGACCATGTTTCCAAATTTTCCTTCTCCATTATTAAAAACTGGCCAATCAATTTCTTCTATATCCATATAGAAAAGAATTAATTGAAAAAAAAACGAATATATTACGGAAGATAATACAAGTTTAAAAAATCACATATCGTCGCCTTAGAGTGTAAACCTGCTAAATCCATTTTTTATCATATATGACATATTAATATCGTTCAAAAGAAAAAGAGATGCAGCATCGTCCAAGTAAAACTGCTACTTAAAATTATGATCTTAAGTTGTAGAAAAAATATGTGAAAAATAGTTTCTTTCCATAACAACAATATTAAATTTTGTTTTTTCTCTGCCCTGTAAAATTTCTTTCTTGTGAGTTAGCAGGTTTAGACTCTAAGGCGGAGATATGTAAATTAATATTGAGGATAGGAATAATATCTCTGAATCATAATATTCCTCCAAAAATTTGTGAAATCCAATCCACCTTCGTAGCAATTTTGCTAAAAACTTAGATTTTTAATTTTGGCATAAATTATTTTTACAAATGTTACAGGATGTAGTGCTAAAAAAAGTGCCGGAACATGGAATTTCAATCCTCCTTCATAATTTTTTTTTAAATTAAATTAAAAAATACAAAAAACAAGATAAAACTAAGATTGATTCCAATTTTTAAATATAGTAATTTCAATTAAATTCTGTCTATGACGGGAAGTACTGAGTAATTATTTATTCTACTAGAATAATAATTAATGAGTCTTAACTTTATTTCCTTTTAAAAATAATCTTATATTTTAGTTGAATATATTTTCAAAATATAAGATTTTTTCCTTTTTGAAGATATAATAAAATGTTTTTTCAATTATTATAGTTTTATTAATTACTATTGTATTAAATATGTGTAATTGTATGTGGTCAATTGCACATTTCCCCTCCTTTGCCGGCTGCCCTACTCACTTGCAATTTTTCCTAGTACAAAGTCCCGTTACTTTTTTCGCCCCTCCACACGGTAGCCGCTTGGCCCTTAGGCGCCCGCCATTAAACTCTGCCCTTCCCACGCGACCAAGTGCATCTTTATAAATATTTCAACTCATCTAGCTATTTCAGGTAAATATCTCAATCTAATTAACGCCAAATGATCCATGTTACCTTCACGCTATAAGAATATAATTATTTTTGGAAAATTTTGGTATTTTGACGCCGAACTATTTTTAAACCCGCGAGCTCTCACACTCAAATATTCTCTACATCAGGGGTGTCCAACCTTTTGACTTACACGGGACACATTTGAAGAAAAAACAAATGCTTGGGGCCGCTGATAAAATATTATGATTCTATTGATATTTGTTATTCAAAAAAGATATTTAATAATGTAGAAATAATAACTTTATTATTTTTTTAGCTCAAAGTGAGCTTCTAATTTTACTTTTCGTAAATTTTATTCTTGAAAACAGCTTCTCGTATATGTAAATACATACTTACAAAAAGTGATATCATGTATTAGTATTATTTGTTTATATTTTTTTCCTGGCTAGATAATTAATAAAAAATTCTAATAATGAGACTATATTCAATTTGTCTAGTTTTATCGGTATATAATTATTGTTATAGAACATTCAATCAGAAAGTTTGGAAGTAGAAAATTTATTTCTAATGAAAATAGAGTCAAAAATAGACCAAATTGATGATTTTTTTTCGGAAATCTTGAAATCTAGTTCCAGATTCAAAATTTAAAATTAGCAATTTTATTTTTCGAAAACTTCACAGTAGATTTCAAGATTTCTTATTTTAGAGAGAAAAAAATTGATTGCATGGCCAAAATGTTGTGTGTTTTCCAGTATCTACATATAAATCTCAATGTTTTAAGGAATTTTATCACTTTATATTGGGCCACGTGTTGGACAGCCCCAGTTTAAATCAGAATAAATTATTAAATAATTTAAAGAAGAATATGAGGAATGATAATTTATTTTTTAAAAAGGCCACAGATATAATAATCCCTGATTATCCATTTTCTATTGACATGTAAGAACGTGCAAAGATCTAAGAGACAAGTCCCGACAAGTTTGAGTCTCTATCTTCTAACTTAAATGAACTATTATTTTTATTATATAAATACCCTAATTTAAAGTACATTCTTCTGATTTTACTCTATTAAATTGACTCTTCATTTTATTATTTTTAATTTATTTCAATTACACCTCTCCCTTAATACCTACTTGGGGATCGCTTACTCACATATCATTGTTAAACTTATGTAATATTTTGTAACTTTTTACTGCTCATATGAGGCAAACTGCCTAAATTAAAAAAAAATAATAATTAAGTGTATTCTTTTTGTATGTTTTCTAGATGAAACGGACTTTCTACTAACTTGACTTTAATTCTGAATTGAGTGATTATTGGGGGTTCTTCTGGTCTCTACAGAGGTAAGTAAATCTCTCTGTTATTTTTCACTTGATTATAATAATTATAATGGTTTAAGGTTCAATTGAAAAAAAATACGATAATTCTTTTTTTAATTTGCCTATTAATTGATTATTTTTGAAATAATATTATAAATTTTGGAATATTAAGGATTTATTTATCATCTTCTATCATACATAGT
Organism: Forficula auricularia; assembly: GCA_024734495.1. Taxonomy (NCBI): domain Eukaryota; kingdom Metazoa; phylum Arthropoda; class Insecta; order Dermaptera; family Forficulidae; genus Forficula; species Forficula auricularia. Next base: position 3,037,416 of record JALMQS010000078.1, read on the forward strand.
TGATTTAATAAAGATGTTTAAAAGAAGAATCAAATTTTCGGTCAGATTTGATTATTTTATTTTATTTTTAGGCATAAAACAAAAGCCTTTCTCTTAAATAAAAGTTGATAATAATAAAATAGTAATTTTGTCATTGCCTTTTTTATTTTAATATATTTAAATTTCTCGAAAATTCCTGTTTGATAATCATTATTTGCTATCGGAAAGAAAATGTTATCAGAGCATAGAATTATTATATTGAAGATGCGCTTTTACTTAAAATAATCTATTTACTACATATTTAATTCTCTCTCTCTCTCTACACACACACATAAACACATACAAATTCATTCCCTGCACATTTTCAAATTATTAATTCGATTTATTAGAATATCAATCTTTTTAAAATAAAAAACACGACATAATTTCATTTTGATTTTGACTCTAGACGAACTTACGAGTTTTTGTTTTGAGTTATCAGGAATTCGAATACACAGATAGAAGAAAAAAATCATGATTAAAGATGATTTTTCTCTACGTTTCAGACATTTTTATACACAATGAGCCAACATTTCTTTTGTGTTAATTCAAATCTAGGGACGCCTGACAGTTAGGCTTCACCTTCTTCAAGCGTACTGGGTAAACTTGGCTAAAAATAAATATAAATCAATTTTTGAAAATATATCTCAAAATTGAGTATTAAATCTAATTAAATTTGCCTGAACATTATACAATAATTGGTGGATTAACTACATATAAAATAAAAAATAAAAAAGATTTCATTTTTAAATGATAAAAATAATTGACTTGTACAGAAATAACATTAACTGTTAAAATCTATCAAAAAATAAAAAATATAATATATTCATTAAAATAGTTTTCGATGTTAAAGAAAGATATTCCACCCTTTTTCATTCCAGATTCTGACACCCAAGATAAGTCAAAAACGGGTAGTAGTAGAAAATTCATTTCTGGTAACAAAATATTACTACCTTCCAACCTACATATTTCCATAACTAAGAACTGATTAGATTTAGAACTTCCAGTTGAAAATGAGTAAAAAATTCGAATAAAATCGAGTTGTCTTGGAGCTACATTTTCTTGTAGACAACATACTGAAATTGAGCAAATACCTTATTATTGTATTAATAAATTGTACAAGTTTAATCATTCTAGCTCAAACTTATCGCTGACTAAAATTAACATATCAATTACATTTGCAGAAAGTCTTTTGCGTTTCAAAAAAGTTAATATCCCCCCCCTCACCATCCCTCAAATTTTAAATGCATGCAAATCTTTTATGAATTGCAAAAAAATTAAAATATCTTGGGTGGATTTAATCATAAGAAATTCGCGATTTATTGCCATACTGATTAAACTTACGAAGTTTTTATCTATGTTTTATTATTTTTCTATGTTAAAACCATACTCTTAACGAGTTTAATCAACTTAAAAAGAATGGGAAATTTACTTCTCTCTGGAAACTCTTAAAAAATAGATGGAATATAATAATTCAATATCTTTTCTCGAGATAAGCTTCATAATTTGTCAAGCACTAATTATCATCTTTATTTCAAGATTTATAATTATATATACATATATTTAAACAAAGATCGTTTAAATAGATTTTTAAATCCCATTATCTTTCGAAGACACTCAAAACAAAAGAACTTTTCCTCTCTCGCTGGAGATTCTTTTCTACTAGAGATAGAAGAGATAAAAGATATGTGTATGTCGATGGAGTTTTTTAATATCTTACGACGTTCTATTAATTACTTGGAAATTTCAAAAGAAATTCTTTCGAGAGCGAAATTCTGATATGAGTATATTTTCAAAGGGATTGATCGATTTTTAGAGTGAGAAAATTCCAAGATACTATTGAGAAATTTTTCCCATCAGAATCGAGTCTTTTTTCCTTTGAAATAATCCAATATTCTATTTTCTAACTTTGATGAGAGCAAATGCATACAAGGGATAATCGAAAATTATCGTTAAAATATTGACTAAGCCATGGTTTACCTCCGTCTAAACTTAACTATTCGCTGTTATCTTAAGATTTGAGTCACTTTAAAAATTTATTATTATATGCAAAGAAATGAGTATCTTTTTGAGAAAGAAAGATCGAATCAAATAGATACTGATTTCTTTGCACTTAATAGCCTCCGCGATGGTCCGATGCTGAATCTTTATTTCAGTTAAGCAGTAATTTTTACTATTCCAGTCGAATTGAGTGGAGTAAAAATGTCTGGTTTTCGTCATATATGTTGCATGTTTGGAGGTGATTGTCTGGAAAGCAAACTAGTGCTTCAGTTCAATTCCTGAGGGATCAGTACCTACATACAATATAAACATCTTTGATTCGACATAAATTCATTTTCGTTAATTAATTATTATGTCAATTTTTTTCCAAAAAATCAGAAAAATCAATGACTCAACGTTTAATTGAAAATATTTTGTTTGACGAGATATCTGACTGTTGATTTATAAAGATAAATCAGTGAGGATGTTGAGAATATCCTCTACTTGATGCAAATATAAACATTCATACATATGAGCAGTTTATTTTGAAAGTGGCGTAAGTCAAATTTTGTAAAAAAATGAATTAATGTCAGTTTCAGTTAGACATAGATGGCTTCTTTTCATATTTATAATATATCAGTCAATGGAGTACGATATCCCCACGAATTCGTTGAAATAAAATTTTTGAAATATATTTTTATAAAAATATAAATACAAATATCTCGAAATAAAAAGCAATGGACTTAGGCCACTTTCAAAATAAACGATTCATATATGTATGTACATAAATTATACATATTTATATTCCTTATATATGTATGATGTATGTATATGATTATTTGCATCAAGCAGAGGATTCCCTCTTTGATTTCTCCTTATGACCTTAAATTTAGTCCATTCAGTCTTGCTTTGTCTCTTTGAACATACGTTTCCTATAACAAACATAGAATCCATGTTTAAAGCAATGAACGGATTTTAGAAATACGATTATTTAAATACATATGTTCTCAGATTATAACCATGTTGGCTCTATATGGAGCAGTCATATTTGTGTGATGGTCAACTGAATTATAATAACTGGCAAAGTTTATCCAGGATAAGGGTCAGTTTGGTCATCTACAGCCAAATTCCTGAATATATTTGATTTCTAGATAGAACAGCTGTCCATCAGATATCTGAAATTAGAGCTAAATAGCACAAATCTGACAACTATTTCGACCTCAAGGCGTTTTTTCACTGGTTCAACTTGGCTGGAGGTCATTGTAGTCTTAGAGTTAAATATCCGGCGATTCGATCAGAGGAAACAAATTATCCTTAATAATTATTACTAGTTAGAAAATACCTAGAAGTAGTAAGATTGCTGCTCTTTAGAGATTTTCTCGCATGATGTTTCATTAGATTAGGGGATTTCAATTTATAGTGCGCAACTTTTCACGGGAGACATATTCTCTGTGTTGGGATTTGGCTCTCAGGTACAAAACATTCAAAAATTAGAAAAAGCTACCAAGTTCAAATTGTATGATGGAAATTCATTGAGATTTTTAATATGTAGGTATTTGCTGAAGGATATCGTTGAAACGAAGGTGAAAGACTAAATAAATTATATTGCACCAAAATATTGACCCCACTTTTATATAAAATCTATAAAAAATGAAAAACTTAATGGTGTCTCTAACTTCATATCTAAAAAATCATATATTCGTGTTTTACCCACAACTTGTACTAAATCAAAATTGCATTCAAACAAAAAATTAAAAAAAGAACTTTGAAAGAAACATGGCAGCTCTTTCACTTGTCTAAAATTCTCACATTCCATATCTTTTATAGGTGAGATTGTATAAAGCCACTAGATTTTTGATTCTCACCATCTTCGCGAAGGATCAAAACATTATCTGATGGAACAATTCAGCTAATTCGCTTTTATCCATCGCTTGGACGGAACTAGGAGAATTCAGTTGTATTAAATATCATTGTGAAGTGGAATAGAGGAATGCGAGAATATTAGCCGAGTCAAGAACCCTCTATTGTACTTAAAGAATAGAATAGAGAGAATAAAAATGTTATTATATTAGTTGAGGGTAGATGACCCGGTCCATATTATTCTACCCGATGATTTATCTTTATTTTTTTATTTAATTTGAAAAATAAATAAGTATACTATATATATCAATGTTTTATATACCTATAGTTTCTTAAAATTTTAATCATTACTTTAATTTATAGAGAGAATAAGTAAAATATTAAAAAGTATAATATTTTCCCGATAAGAGCAGAGTTTTATTTTAATGGAAAAATCACGAATAGTGTCTTCAACTCATGAATATTTTTCCAACCCTTCTGAAATGTATAGAAAATTATCCATGAACATATCGGATTAAGTAGAAGACACTCTCAGATTTTTTCAAGTAAAATATTGGAAATCCACATTTTCAAGCTTTTTATTATTTCAATTTGACTTTTATATTTTAAAGTATATGATAGTATTTATAGTTAGAGTGTTAGATTCCACCTTTTTATGGTTTCTAGAATCTAAAATTAGGTCCAAATACCCATTGATCTTTACTTGAAATACAGCTATAATATTAAAATTGGTTTAAATTTTCATTATTTATCAAGAATTAGATGATGTTCAATTTATTATAAAATATATATTTAGTAGATTTCGGTTGCTTATTCGTTACTGCAAAGGAAGTCAAGTTTTTTGTGTCGGCTTATACACCTGTTCATACATAGACCTAACGAGTCCGGATTTCAAGAGTCCTAAACACGGTGAATGTTAGTTGGTTCGTTACCAGTGAGGGTCTCGGACGGGAAAAGCACTTTCTTTTTTTACTAAAAAGACCAAGAAGACCTTGAAAAGGTTGCGTCCAAGATTCATTTTAAAATTTATTACCGACCTTCTAGATTGAATTGATGAAAATCTTATCAAAAGAAAAAAGTAATAAACTTAATGAAATAAGAAATAATTTAAAGGGATTCAATTAATTAGATTTATTATCTACGAGAAGTGGAAAGTGATTATTTCTAAAGCTGCTGATCATCTAATATTATACAACGAATGTATGTATTCACAAGCGGGGCGGAGATCAATTCAATTAGTTTTATTTAGGTCGATCGAATTATTTTTTAATTTTTCACAAAAATCTTTTTTTTTACTTTATTTTTATTTATTATTTGGTTGACTTTGGAAACTAAGTCCAATTCGCCAGTTTATATTGGGTATTCTATCATTTGTTAGAAGGGTTAGTGAGGGAGCTGGCTATTTATTTCTATCGCGAGGGCTCAACTGTCTATGCAACAAATATTTGAGAGATTGGCTATATCCTCTATCTGAACGATCGTGGGTGTTTTCTAAATTTTTAGAAAGACCATTTCACAAAGTTTTTCACTTGAAAACCGATGGTATAGGACAGATATATACCTTTGATCTGCTTGGAACAGGTCAGAATTTTGGAAATGTGTGTCGTAGGGCTAGATACGCTCGTTCGATATGGTTTAGTTTTTTCAGCAGGTGTTAGGATGTCTCTTTTTTCATTTAGGTAAACAACCCCTGTACATAACCCATTCTTACCCGACCACCGCGGGACACCGCAGTCTTCTCTTCTTGATTATCCAAATGATACATATGATGCTTGGTACAGGTGAAAATCTTGGAGAGGTGTGTCGTAGGGCTATCTATGTTCTTTCAAAAGGGTTTCTTTTTTCAGTAAGGGTACGTTAATTCTTGACTCTTACGCTGTATTCAATGATCGGATAGACAATGATGTAAATAATCGGTTTCCCATCATAATTTTAACCATTTCAACTCTGCTCTTCTTAGTTTGTTTCAGAATTAGGTAAATTGCGTAGGTGGGAGGAGAGAATTGAATTTGGTAGATAATACATCTTATAAATGATTCTTATCCTAGATAACTTGTATGAGTGATGTGTTTTTCCTTTACTTTCTACTCCTCATTCTTTTCTTTTGGGGTGTGTGCGTTTTCTTGTTTGGTTTTTCAGCTTTACGTTACTTCATAATTTCGGTCGGTTTGAAAGTGGACCTTATTAATACAAACACATATGGCCAAATTTTAGCTCATTAGCTCAAACTATTCAAGAGATATATACCTTGCTATATAGCTATTTGATGTTTTTCTCACTTTCTACATTTTTCAACCGGAAGTTCTAAAAAAAAAAAATCACTTATTCGTTTTGAAACCAAAATAAACTTTCTACGGCATTTATTTTTTGAGTTGAGGGTATCCTAATTCAGACACTTCGACAAACACACCTATAGAATAAAACAAAATAGTATTTCCTCATGTTTCAGACGCCCGTCAAACGATTAAATCCCCTGTTTCTTTATTCAGCTAAGATCCTTAACTTGTTCTTAGGCTATTGTTTTACTTTTGTACCGAAATTCCTCCTATTTATTTATAGGATAACATTACTATTTGAATGAGATTGTCTTTCAAATAGACCTCAGAGTTTGAAATTCCGAGAGTAATTAACTTATTCTCCCGTCTTTATGTTTCTCACTTCAGAATATATACATACAAGGAATTCCATTTGTAAAGCGCTTTGTGTTTCGTTCATGTCAATAATGGAATATAAATTGAAGTCTTGTATGCTTTTAAATTGAGAATTAACGACTTTACTGGACATTATATAATTAAATAATAATTTCAACAAACATTTAAAATTAAAAGCTTTATTGTTTTGTAATTTAGTCGTAAAGTTTAATTCAACTCTATTTTAATGCTTTCATATAGGAAATTGTCTCTATCGAATTAGTTCGTATATTATATTATCATACATATATTTAAACTGTTTATTTTTGTTTGAGTTAATTAAATTTCATCCAATGAATTCGAAACCAAAAAGCAGAGACGTATTCATGATACTCATCGAAAAGTGATGGGCAAACTACGGCCCACGGATCAGATGCGGCCTACTTAGAGGTTCTATCTGGCCCGTCACAGATTTTACAATAATAGTTTAGACATTTTCAATTTCAATATTTTGAAAAATTCATTTAATGACCTTTTCCATTTTGTGCATATGCGAAATATTCCTTAGAAATTTAAGTAAACGAAAATACACGAAAATCGTATTTAAAATATACTTTAAGATTTAATTTAATTTAGCTATCGGTGAAATATTATTAAATCAATATATGTTCGTAGTAATTTGAAAAATTTCAGTTTTCATTTTTGCCCTCCTCCCCCGCACCAAAAAATAAGTGGGTTTATTAATCAAATGTTTACAAAAAATGCCCTACTACTCGAAATACTACCAGTGTTTAAATAAATAAATTACTAAATACCGAAATATTAAATGATAAATTATAAAACATTGTCCTTCATTTTTTAAGTGTTTACTTATCGGTTCTCTTCAACTACAAATATTGTCTAACCTAGGTATTCTAGCCTCCTAAAAAATGTTTTTCGATCATATTGAATTAATTATCCTAAAAAGTAAAGTACTATTTCAAGCTAATCTAGCTCAAAATAGGATGAATTAGTTTTTCTTTTGGAATACTTATATTGGCTTCAAGTTAATCTAGTTTAGACTAAAACAAATTAGTTAATTCAAACCACAAGTCAATAAACTAGTTTAGCTTACTGACAAGTAGTTCTTTCTAGAATCAAGTGGCTGCTGGGTTTTGCTTATTACATTTGAGAATGTCGGAAATATGAAAAAAAAATTAAGTTGATTTTTTTTCTTTTTTGATTTGAGATATCAATGTTTTCATCTTTTCCTCTAATGAAATAATAACTTTAGCTAAGTTTTAAAATGTCATTTAGTTATAAAGCTTAAATCAACTATGATTTTAATAGAATCATAGTTCAAATTCTTGTCTCTATGAAATCATAATATATTATCGTTGACATATTTAAACTCTTTCGTTTTTGTCCTCGGTTTTAGGAAAATTAAATTTCATCCAATGTTGACCATAATCATCTAGTATACAGGTGTGTGTTCAATTCGGAATTTCCATTTATTTTGTTTATTGATTGTTCTAGTTTATGTATTTTAGGAGTTGTTTGTTTTTCACTTGAACTAAAAGCCTAAAGGAGAAACTTCGTAATGCAGGTCTATATATACGTATTATACATAGGTTGAATTGTCATTGGTATATCCCTTCAGAGGATATTGGTTTAAAACACTTGGGCGTACAACACTCCGGAGGCCCTTAGCCGAAAACAGCCTCAGGCATTAGGGAATCATTAATTATTAAATTAGACCTTTTTTCATTTTTTTCTTTTATTACAAAAAAATAAATAAATAAATAATAAAAAAAACACTTTCTATGAATTTTTTTTCACTTTTGTTTTGTGACAAATCTTTTAGGTTTAAAAAACTTGCTACTATGCCTAAACTATTATATTAATAAAAAATTATCTCTAGGAAGATTTTTATGACTTTTCGGCCTTTCTAGCCATAAGCCAATTTACGATACTATTTATTTTTTCAAATTTGTCTCTACCCCGGGGTCACATATTAGCCGGATGCCTCAAGTCGGAAGTCTAGGAAGTTAATTTGAAATAAAATTGTCTTGATTGTCATCATGGCCTCCACAAGATGGGCCCAAGTGCACCCGTGTGTCTCGCGCCCGGGAGGGACATTTTTTAAGGGGCTAGAAAATAAACTTTGTAAAAATATTTGTTAACTTTAAAAATTATTATTTTACAGACGATATAACCATCCAACCCCAACCATGAAATGGGAGTTAGTTTAAAATCAATTGCAAAATTTGTACCAAACAGACAGTCAGACTCCATGATTTATACATTTTAAATTACGACAAGTAAATAAAAATTTGAGTGCAAAACAATACTCCTTATATTATATATTAAAATTTCGAAAACTCGCGCAAAAATAATATTTCAAATGTGGTAACGCCTGTAGGGTATGCAATTGCTATGCTTTTAGGATTAATTTGTAAGCTATCTGAAGGGAGTTACCGTGAAGCGCTGCGTTGAATCAATTCGCAAAATTTGTACCGGACAAACAAACAAATAAACAGATAGACAAGAAAACGAATTTATATTGCATTGTCATCTAGTTCTAAGCTATGTTTAAAGTTTCAAGTTTCTAGCTCATTGGGATTTAGTTTAAAATCGATTGCAAAATTTGTACCAAACAGACAGACAATAAAGCGAGTTAATAAAAATATTGTAAAATTGTACAATTTAGTGCAGGGTCTAAAAAGATTATAAAATACAATTCAGTAACTTTTTTAGAACTACTTGACCATGTGACTATACTCCAATGGATACAAGTAGAAATTTAAACTTTATATGTACCTTTGATAGAGATTTTCTTTAGGAGACGGACTGGTATAAATATGCAATTGGATGTTGATGAAAGCATGATCCACGGTTTAACAAATAAATGTAAAATAATAAAACCTCTATAGTCTTATTTTTTACAACCACCGTCGGACTACTTTCATCAACATCCAATTATATGTACTTTTCTATGTTAATGTAAATAAAGTTTGAACGAAAAATTATTTTCCTTTTCATTTAAAGGTTTACACTTAGTATCATTGGCAAGTAAAAATGTATGTGGTTATAGTTTATGTTGGTGTAGTTTTTATTTTTAGGACCTTATCCAGTACAGTACCTATATTTTTTTTTCATTAAAACAACAACACACGAGCACAAGCCACAGCGATTGGCGAAATAACTTAAAATAAAACCCGTTCTAGGTGTATGGTGACCAACTTTTTCCATTTCATAATAAAACACATTCTTCTTCTTCGAGTGCCATACCCGAAACGGGCGTCGGCGCCTCTCCACATATACCTGTGCTGAGTGTGTTTAGTTGTTTTACACAGATATACGGGACCTACTTTTTACCGCCGGGTCCGAACGGCTAATTTGGAGAGGTCACTTGGCAATTATACTCTTGGTAGGTTGCCATTACTTTCTAAGAGGAGGCGACTGCAAATATCTATCTGCCGAGACTCGGTCTCGAACCAGCGATCTCCGAGTCAGCCACCCAACACTCTAGCCACTGACCCACAGTCGCCTTCAATAAAACACATACTTATTCAATAATAAGGGGCCCGCTTCAGATTTTGGGTCCCAGGCCTGAAATTTCACGTGTTAGTTCAGTTCAGTATGAAAAATACCCCATTAACACACTAGTTCAAAAAGAGCTTAGTTTTTTATTTGCTAGTGGGAAAAATAGAATAATAAATTAAATAATCAGTAACAAACGTTAATTTTTTTACTTTGAGGTGATTATAAATTTTAATTACCGTGAGACCTTTATAAAAGTGAAAATTTGGCATGTACTATTTTTTTAAGTGTCTGTCTATGTATGGAATCCTTGAGTTTTATTTAATGCATTCTAATATTTTCTGTATTTAAAAAAATAACGCCCGGAATATTAGTTTCTCTAACTAGAAACTACGTGGTAAAACTACGTAGGGGCGTATTCCATGTATTATTTCTCTTCATATTTTTACCCTAACATAAAAATCGCATTCCTAATATATTTTTCAATTTTTTTCAATTTCATAAATATTTTTAGAAAAGTAAAAGAACTGGTATGAGATAGAGTTGAGTAAAAGCGGGTGATTTCGTCAAACCTGTCTTAGGACTGTATATTCAAAGATGATGAAAATAGATAAATTAAAATCCAAAATTTGATAAAAAAAAAGTTTATAATTTCTTATAGTGATTTAGAATTATTCTTTATATCAGTGATCCAGGAACTAGAGAGTAAAAGTGAATAAAAATTGCAAGAGAAAATTATCAATGTTAATTTCAGACAGGGGGAGTCGAGTAGCTCAGTCAGCTAACGCACTGGCTTCGCTTCGGCATCGATCGATTATGACGATGTTGAGGTGGAGGTCCGGGGTTCGATCCTAGCTGGCAAATAAAAATTTCTACCGGCTGAAAACTCGGCTCCCTCACTAACCCTACTAACACTCTACTTATGTGCTGTCTAAATGGGCTTTGTTCCCGGTGACATTAAATAAATAAAAAAAAAAAATTTCAGACAGTAAAGAAAAGGTGAATACAATACTTTAGTTTACATATTGTACAATGAGAGAAAGTAAAAAAATTGATCAAAGCTACATATCGAAATAGATGGGTTACCAAATTAGCTATGTTTTGGAAGTTTTTTATATTGTTTTCTGGAAATCTGTAGAATTAGGAAAATAAAATCCCAACTTATTCAAATAATTTCAAGGAACTCCTATTATCCCAATACTACCCCTTTAAAAATGTTTTCCTTTGTATAATAAATTTTTTTACCTCCAAGACGTGTTAAAAATTTCATTCACTTGTAAATATATGTGTGCCTTCTGTACACATATATACTATGGCATTCTAAATTTAAGTTAGTTATTCTCTGTATCACGTGATGATGGGTTGACAGCCCGAAATATATATATTGAGAAAACTATTTCTCTTTTATTTCTTACAAGTGAAATAAGTGACCTAATGAATAACTCATAGTAAATAATAATTTTCCAAAAAAATATTTTTACTTTATTAAAATATGTTTCACCTCGGACCAACACCAGACTCTCTAAAAATTAAAGATAAAATCCTTGTAATCACATACATTTTGTGGTAACACCTTGCTTCAAACCAATTTTAAGACTGATTTTTTTTAATGTTCTTACATGTTTAAAAATATAAAATTAAAAACCTAACCAAACAACTATAAATCAATAACCAACTAACATAATATACGATATAAATTTTCCCAATATCAGACAATACGTTATGCTTATCAATTCGAAAAACGTCACAATGAGTCAATGACTAAGCTTTCACACGTATGTGAAAATAAATAATTAAAGAATTAGATAGCAGTAACAAATAACAAAAACAAACGTGCATTATCTTATTATAATTTATGAAAATAATTTATCATCTAAATAACTTTATATTCATATTAATCCTCCAGATATTCTAATAAAAATATTTTAACTGATAATGTTAATTTTCGCCAATAATAACATAATAGTATATTTAACTAGTCACTTTATTAAATTGCTATAAAATCGCAGGGGTGCGCTCCCCCCTAGCTTCATGACTCACCCCCACTTTCATGAAAAAATAAAAAAAAATATCCCCCAAGTTTCAAGTCTCTATCTCAATTTTAACCTGTGCCGCACAGCGATGTAAGTTTCCCATCTAAATAACATGGGGTTTTTGGCATTGAACGATCAATTTTTTATTCCGGCAAAAGCAATGGTTCAAAAAATTTGGAACTCTGTAGACTTTATCCTTATAATAGTAGTCATGCTTCAGAATTTTTAGAGATTTTTAGCTATATATTGGAGTCAAAACTTACTAACACTAAGATATAGCAGTATTTTATCTAGTTGTAACTCTAAAAATGTGCAAAAATTCTGAGGGATAGCTACTATTATTAGGATAAAGTCTACAGGGTTTCAAATTTTTGGAATCATTACTTTGGCCGGAATAAAAAAATTGATTGCTCAATGCCAAAATTCCCATATGTTATTTAGATGGGAAATTTACATCAGTGTGGGGTACAGGTTAAAATTGAGATAGTGACTTGAAACTTGGGGGATTTTTTTTTTATTTATTTCGAACCATGTGAGACACTGTCAGCTTAAAAATTTGAAAATAGCCAAAATAAGGACCACCCTAGTGATCATACTTGAGAATGAATGGTAAATAAGCCGATCGAAACGTCGTAGTTTTATTGTATTGTATATTGTATTCAATAAATAGCTATAATTAATTAATAGTTTATAAGGAATTTGGTGTTGGTACTTGGTGAAACATTTTTTAAAATTATTGGATAAAAAATACTTGGTAGGTTTCACTTAATATGAAACCTACCAAGTATTTTGTATCCAATAATTATAATTAATTACGCTTGATTTAAACAAAAGTTCAACCCTTAATATAGAAAATGATTAAGTGCCTATGTATTCCCTCTCTATTCTAATAATAACGAATTTTAATTTATTAAATTGAAGGAATAAAGGAAAATCTTTTTCAAGACTCGATACTCTAGCCAGCTATAGCCGCAGCTGGTAATTTAGTTTTTGAATTTTAGTCAAGTCCGATTGAATAATCTTTTTTTTTCTCTCTATAACGAGTATCGTTTTGGTCCAAGCGCAAAAGACAAAAGGCAATTCTTAGATTAATAGAAATTAAGAAATTAATTTCCCTTAGACTGAAGCAAGTCTGGACTCGTATTTGGCTACCTCTTACAATGCATTCCTTAGCTCTAGAAGAAAGATGATTCTATCCGCTCCCGTTTTAGTAATTTTTCTATATCAGATTCTAATGAAAGAATAGCGCTTAAGCATATTTATTAAATAATAAGAAAGCAAAGAATGTTTAATGTTTGGACGAGTAGAAATTGTAATTGTATTAAGTTATGTTTAAAGGCTGAAATTAAGCTGAGGAAGTAAAAATCGCTGTGCGGCACAGGTTAAAATTGAGATAGAGACTTGAAACTTGGGGGATATTATTTTTAAATTTATTTCGAACTATATGAGCCTCTGTAAGCATGAAAATTCGAAAATACATAAAATAAGGACCATCCTAGTGGGCACCCTATCAGGATAATAGTAAATTGTATGAAAAATGGATTCGAGAATTATTTAAAAGATTTTCTTATAAAAATATTTCGGAGAAAATTTCTCGCTCGCGTATCTTATCAAATAACGGGATTCTTTCACTTTTTATTTCTCGATTTATTTGGTGTTGAGAGACCGTCGAGGCAACAGCTACGGACCACACGGGATCCTTAAAAGGTAAACAACCCTTATTATCCACCCCTATGTTTTGTTTAATATTTTTATATAATTATAAATAGCATTATCTTTTCTTACTACATTTTATTTCAAATTTTGGATAAAAAAAATTAGAATACAGGGTTATAATGAGAACCCATTGAGCCCCAATTAAAATCAAATCTTCCTGTGATGAGCTAATTCTCTTAAATAAGACTAATCCTTTATTTGTATGTGAATTTTCTCATTTATTTACATTCAAGGTACCTGGTGGGGCGCGTTTCAAATTCCCAAAAAATTTGACTCTCATTAAAAATAAAATTCCCTAATTAAATCCTGAAATGATAGTTCAAATAGGATCTGTAATGAAATTATTTTCGTCGTCTCCAACGATTTTCCGATCTCGAAATAAATCTCTGACACTAGTGGCCTTAATCAACCTGTGTATTATTGAAAATTAATTACATAATTAACTTTCGGGGTCGGGTTGGTCGAGTGGACAACATAAATGCCTTTTAATCAAGCTAGCCCGGGTTCAAGCCCGAGTCGGTGCATTCCGAATTTAATCTGATCCCTTAACTAATTTACACACACTTCCTTACACAAAATGGCCATAGTGGACTATAGTCGAAGGCCATTAAAAAAAATGTGGGGTCAGGTTGGTCGAGTGGATAACGTACATGTCTTCTAACCAAGCTAGCGCGGGTTCAAGCCCGACTCGCTGCAACCCGAATTTAATATGATCCCTAAATAATTAAGAAAATTTAATTAATATATAGTATCCTAAAATGGCTAATGGCTAATGAGAAGAAAGCCAAAAAAACAACTTTCCTTTGTTTTTATTTATAATGTAATATGAAATATAGACATGGGTACCGCGACATTTCAGCCCCCGATAAAATATCCCCGACAAAACATCCCCCGACAAAATATACAAAGGACAAAATACCCCAAGGACAAGAATACAAAAGAGACACCCTGCCCGACGATTGGCTGGTACGGTTTTCAATGTGTGTTTGATTAGAAAAAAAAATGGGAGCCCGAAACACACCCCGCCCGGACTAAACTTTCAGAGGTTCGGTTAATATATATTCAGTTCGGCTCGGTTGGGTTCGTATAGCTCCTTTTCGGGCTGGTTTTTAGACGGTTCGGTTGGCGTCAGCATTACTCATAAGATTCACGAGGGGAAGGGTTATTTTGTCTTGAGATATTTTGTCTGAAGGATATTTTGTCGGGGGATGTTTTCTCGGGGATATTTTGTCGGGGGCTGAAATATCGCGGAATCATAGACATGAACTGAATGGTCCAACAAAATTAACTAGTAACTAGTAAACATATAAAAAAAAACATTCTTCATATTATAGCCGGTTAAATTTAATTTGTAAACAATGTGAGCTCAAGTCTCCGACGTGGAAACCGGCAACGCTACAACCCGTCCCATATTTTTTTTTGTTCGGGCTATTAAAAGATATCCTTTCTTTATTGGCCCATGAATTTTGATTTATAAATTCGTGATCTCGTGCAGTTTAAAATTTTCAATTTAATTATATTGTATTCTATCTTTTTATTCTTCAAAACATATAATAATATATAATATCTGATAATGCCTTTAGGGGCTTGAGATTTAATTTCCTAAAAAACTTGACCTTTTTTTTTATTTCCTATGTAAAATCCAATAGTATAATCGTATACACGTTTCTTTCACCAAGAGAAGCGACCTTCCCATTGGCTAGGTCGTTCGCTTGTATCTGAGTCATTTTCCACTTGGGCTTCCACCCCTGTGGGAACTTCCCTGGGGGCGAATAAAATGATATGACCTAAGATAAACAAAACCACCCCAACAGCAACCTATTTCCAATTTACATGAATATCTTAGGACTTAATCTCGC
Organism: Forficula auricularia; assembly: GCA_024734495.1. Classification (NCBI taxonomy): domain Eukaryota; kingdom Metazoa; phylum Arthropoda; class Insecta; order Dermaptera; family Forficulidae; genus Forficula; species Forficula auricularia. Next base: position 3,053,034 of record JALMQS010000078.1, read on the forward strand.
AAATATACATATGGCTCTGCAACCTTTTGTTTTGTTCTTACTTAACCATTCAGACTGATTAAAAAACATTTCTTTTGAAGAAAATTAAGCCGAGTGTGGCAGGGTTGTTTAATTTTAAAGATTGTATTTTCTACTTAATTTGAATTTTTTTTTTGAGGCTGCTGCTCTAGGTCTTTTACGCGGAACGCCCGGGCGAGTCTAGTATTGATTTCACGAGAAAATTTTGAAATTTTTTTTATATATCCTCATCATCATATCAAGTCATTTTAAACCATGTCAATGTGTCTGTATTCACATGCACACAATAACTTAAGAACAAATAGTAGTAGAAAATTTGTTTTTGTGCTAAAATATTTGTGTTTTCTATGCGAAGAATGTGTCATCATCATGTCAAATCATCTTCAGCTATAATCGTTTCTGTCTATGGGTCTAGATTCATATATCTACCCACGATAACGAAAGAACGAAAAGTCGTAGAAAGTTTGTTCTGGTGATAAAATAAAGTCGTAGAAAGTTTGTTCTTGTGCTAAAATGTTTGTTTGTTTGTTTGTTTGTTTGTTTTTCGCTTTATCGACATTAAGCATTAGCCATTTTACGATACTATATATTAACGAGCTTTTCGTGCGTGCCTTCGGCACGCCCTCGTAGCTCGACCCTCCGGGCTGGTGCCCTGGCGGGCAGTGTCTCTGTCCAAAAATTGTATTTCTCTTAAAAACCACACTCCAAATGTATACCGGTAAACTACCGAAAATACATCGTCTCTTAAAAGTTTCGCCTCTTAAACTTTTGAATGGCAAGGGGGTGGGGGGTGGGTGGGGGGAGGGAGGAATAATGATCAATATATTTAATGTTTCTTAATTTAAAATGAATTGGAGTCTTTCATTTCAAAATTCGAGTCCAAATTAGAATTATATTTCAAATTTGCCTGGTTAATGAAAATCGATTGGAGCCATCAGTTTAAAATACGCGTTGACAATTATATTTCAAATTTGCCTCGTTAATTAATATATATTTAATGTTTCTTAATTTAAAATCTATTGATGTTTTTTCAATTTCATTCGAGTTCAAATGAATACAATATTATCTCGACACAAAGTCCAAATCAAAAATATATAGTTTTAGTAACAGAAATCAAGATACAAATATTAATGTTGCATTGGTGTAATCGCTAGAGCTGATGCCCATAGTTCAAGAGTTCGTCGGTTCGATTCTAGGCAAGAGCGTAATTTTTTTAAAGAAAATTCTCTCAGCGTTGTTACAAATTAATCTAGACAAATATATATATAGTATATTTTTTTCTCAATTATGTAAAGATCAGATTAAAGTCGGATTTCAGCGAGTCCGGCTTAAATAGAAGGCTTGATTAGAAGGCATGTACCTACGTTATCCACTCGACTAACCTGACCTCCTAAAATCTTTGTAGGTATTTTCAATTGAAAGAGAATTGATTAGATTTTGTAATAAATGATGTGTATTTCTTTTAATAGAATCTAATCGAGAAAAAAGACTTAAAAAGTAGTGTATAGAACGGTCTCTTTAGAAATACTAATAATGCATCGCAAAAAGTACCTACAAGTCCAGACCTGTTTCAGATTAGTATAGATTAATTTCTTAATTTCTATTATTCTGGGAACAATTTTTTGACATTAGGCAAGAAAATATTAATTCGAAATGAAAATCAGATTTCGATATTTATTATTTAAAATAATTAATTCATCGAAAATGCAAACAGCGTTTAGAGTTTCGATAAAATTTAACTTTTTACTACAATTTATCTTCAGTCTAATAATATTACTCGAATTCCCAGGGGCAGTAGCTCGCCGGGCAACTGTAGTATTAATTAAATTTAATCAAAAATGTTAGTAAAACGGCGAATAAAATTATTGAATTTTGTCACTCACATTTAAGACTTGGAAAAAAGTTCTAAAAATGTTTGGATTTTAAGAACTGTTTGATTTGAGGCTTTTTATCCTAGAAAGAGAGCTTCCGGTTGAAAATGCAAAAAATCAGAAAAATGGAATCTTTAACAGTATTTTGCTGAAATTTCATGCAAGTTTTTATTTACACGCGAGACAAATTAATTCTAGTTCAAGTTATAATCCAAGTCTAATTACAAATCTTGAATTATTTATTTGGGTGAAAGTGAAAAATTGCATGGAACTTACAGGCTTTAGCTCCTGTTAGTATACTTGGTCTAGAACGTGTTTTCTAGACATTAGGAGATCTTCTAGACATCTTAAAGACAATAAAAGCTGAATAAGAGATCTTCTAGAACGAATGTGGTATCTGGGGACATTATATTCAAGATTTAATGAATGAACTTTCTACGACCATCTGTACTTGACTTATAGTGAATATCGGAATTTACATACTCAAACAGAAGAAAAAGATGTAATTTTCGAGTGAATTCAAAATTCCCGTCTCACAAAACTAACACCAACAGAAGTAGTTTATTAATTAAATTTGAAGTTTCTTTTTGCCGAGAGTAGAATAATTTTTATATTAAATTGAAAGTTTTTTTTGCGGGGAGTAGCAGAATTTTTATATATTGAAGGAGACAATAAAAGAGTGTGTCTTCTGCTGGAATTATAAATTTTATTTATTTATAACGAAACTATAGTCTCGTTATAAATAATTTAAAAATTCATAATTCCAACAGAAGACACACTCTTTTATTGTCATCTTCAATTTATAAAAATTATTGAAGGAGACAATAAGAGAGTATGTCTTCTGCTGGAATTATAAATTTTTAAATTATTTATAACGAGACTATAGTTTCGAGAGGTTTGCCCACTTCATCAGTCTATTACAATTGATTCGACTGATGAAGAGAGCAAAGTTCTTGAAACTATAGTCTCGTTATAAATAAATTAAAAATTTATAATTCCAGCAGAAGACACACTCTTTTAATGTCTCCTTCAGTTTATTAATTATACATTGTTTCGAATCTAGTTCTCACGCTTTAGTAAATTTTTATAGTTTACGGATATTTCCTGGATTTTAATATGAAAACGAATAGCTTTTGATCATCTTTGCATCTAACAATATCAAATATGCATTGTTTCTTTTTTCATCAATTATGCATCCGAAATTGAAAAGAAATGAAATTATATGCCTAGAAATACATTAATTAACATTATAATAAAATATAATCCTTGATCATTGATTATTCATTGCTATCAGTCAGTAATTATATGATCAATAAAAAACGGTGCCATCAAACGCCGCCATGCACATTTACCAAATTACATAAATTATATTTTTCCATTTATTCTAATGTTGAATATTTTAATTACAACTAGCACTTTTGAAGAATGAAAATACCCGAATCCATTGTTCTCGATTGTTAAGCTAAATGTGATGTGATGAGATTGGTTTTGGTGAATATTGGGAAAGTTACAATAGGTTTAAGGACTCCGAATGTTGACATTGCTTTGTATAATAGAAGGGATGTTTCCAAAGGTCCCAGCAGCAACCCTCAAAACCACCTAGCCTATAATAAAAATATATAAATGTATACATGGAACATTTATTTTAAAACAGCTATTCTTCGTTTGTCAAGCTGAACGGTGATTTGAATTCTCTTGATTTTTTTTTTAATTATAATAGGTTGGAATTGGTGGTGTTTCACAGTGAGGGAAATAACATAATTTGAGTGGAACCATTTAATTTTTAAATTAATTAAATTAAATGGTTTACTCAAATTAATTTATTTTTTCTCACCACTAACCTATTATAATCTATCTATATTTAATAATTATGTTTGCGCGACGACGTCAACGTGATTTAATTTTTAATTTTACAACTCACTAATAGTTCATGACAAATACAATTTATTAAAATTAGGCAATGTAAATGATTAAAACCTACTATGGAGTCCAGGGTGCGTAGCGCTTGACAAGCAAGATGCCCGCCAAAGGCGGGCTTCACAGCTTGTTTAAAAATGTTTCACTATATCTATATAAATGATTTTCAAGCATGGATATTTAAAAATTAAAAATCAATGAGGTCATCTTTCAAAAAGACTGATGAAGTAGGTCAAACATGTGAAACTATATAGTCTCTAACATATAAATAAATTACCATATCTATATGTTGCAGTAAATACCCGTTTTACTAAGAACGGTTCTTACTAGTTAAAACGTGTTGCACTGAATACCTTTGTCAACTAGAGTTTACTGATTTTGGTTGAGTTTGGTTCAAAAGTCTAGAATCTTCATTTATGACCTTCTACCTAATTTTGGGTTTTTATTTCCAAAATTTTTTAATCGAAAATGTCAATTTACAACTTTTCTTCTAATGAAGATGTAATTTTTGACATTTTCGTTTAGAAAATTTTGAAAATAAACACCCAAAATAAAGTGGGAGATCAAAAATTCTAGATATTTGGACCAAACTCAACCAACATCAGTATATTCTAGTTTCCACAAAGGAATTCAGTGAAATGAGTTTTACCTAGTAAAAATCCGTTCTTACTAAAAACGGGTTTTTACTGCAACCTATACATACATACATATGTATTTATATTCGTTATAACTATATGTATATGTGTCTATGTTTATTTGGATCATTCAATTTCTCCAAAATCGAAAATCGTATTATAATTTTAATCGAATGATTATTTTGAGATTTTATTTTACATTTTTTTTATCATGATGTGTGAGGTACCTACGCCTGTAATAATCTTTTCACTTTAAAACGATAGTGTGTATGAGAGTTCTAAAGTGGCCATCTTTAGGTAATTTTTGTACTATTTCAATTACTTTAAATTCTGAAAAAATTCTTAAAATTAGTTCATTCTCTACCTAGAAAGACAAATCAGAACGAATTTGATATCTCAAGTGTAATGGAAGATCTAATGATAATTCTGTTGTCTGCTGGCCTTAGGGAGGTTGACATTTTGAAAATTTACCAAAATAATAAATAGAATAGATGTATTTTAAGTAAGGAACCGCCGCGAGTCCGATTCGCACTTATCCGGCTTTGATTTTTATCTAAAAATCACCAAAAGCGTACTGAGTCTTGAAATTTTTTCTTTTTTTCTCCAAATTTTATTTAAAAAGTAAATTCAGTGATAAAATTTGTATAATATAGCTAATAATATTAATACATATTTAAATCGAAAAAGAATTAACTTCTCGATATCTTGACTGCTTTCAAAAGGTGGATAAACTCATTGTTTATAAATCTGTCATTTCTCCTTTCAGAGATAAAGCTTAAACTAAACAATTTTCCCCGTATAAATGACACCCTTTCCTGAACATTGACCTAAATGGCATCCGATAATTCACGTGCATGCAATCCCATTTATAACAACAACATATGGACGATAACAGAAAATACAGTACTTAATTTTATCTAATGACCTCTCTCTAAAATACGAATCGTTTGTTATGATATAGAGTAGAAATCTATTTCATAGCTAAGTTTACTTCTAACTTATATAGGACGTTTCTAATAATAAAATCAATAAAGAGAATCGGATATATTCTATTAAGAAAATCTATATTAGGAGAAAGTAAAAACATATTATGGTCACTTTTAGAGGGTTCCGTTGTTTTATTTATTTAAAAACAGCTGACTCCTTATTGTCTCAACAAATCTATGCAAATTTAATATAAAAAACACTTATTAAGCATAATAAACAAAAGCTAATAGTTCTCATCCCGAATGGTGTATCATATATCAGTGGCAGTTGGTGACCTTTCAACCAGAGGATGCTGTCCAAAAAAGTACCCGTTATTTTTTTAATGTTATTTTAATCTTCGCTTTTTTTTTGCAAATTTCATCGAATACGGAGTCATTTACGTTATTTTTCAAATTTAAAATTAGATTTTTTTAAAATATATTTTGGGACATTCGCCCCAAACGGATAGTGCTTTGTGTGAGTGAGGGCAGGAGTCAGAAATTAAATCTTGTGACTTAAACTTCACATTCCCTGAGATCGAAATCGACAATCTTCCACAGTGGCTCAGCCTATCCTATAAGAAAATCTTAAATTTCTCCTAATTCTATTGAGATAAGCAAGCTATGACTTGTCTATAGTACTCTTAGTTATTTCCGATCTTATATATTGAGAGTTCTTAGCAATGAATTAGTCCGAAAATTCCCGAATCATCTTTATTAATTCCTTTTTTGTATTATTACTATTTCAATATTTTCTTAACGAGAACAATTTGTAATCGACTAAAACTCGTCTGGACTTGCTTGAACTGGAAGATATACCATGCATAGACTTGAAACCTTTTATCCGAACCCTTTTCAGAATAATCATTTTAATTGCCCCTTGAAACTATGTAACAATTTTATTTCACTTCAAGAACCAATATATATTTTTCAAAGCAAAAAATGTTTAATCTAGAAATTTGAAATAACGAATAATAATTTGAAAATTTAAAGATCCCCCTGAAATTTTGAAGTCAATTTTACATTTATGAAAATACTCTAAATGTTTGAAATTTTAGGGATGCGCCACATCCACAGCATCCATGGACCGCGCGCCACTGATATATTTACATATTTAATTGTATGTTTTAAGTCAAAAGAGCCGCACGCCTCGTGAAACAAACCCTAGTGCCAAAAACTCTACTCTTGTTTTTGTTTTATCTGGGGACATTCTTCTGCCATATAAGACAAGCTAAGAAATGGTGAATGTTTATCTTTAAATTTTACTGTAGTCTGAATCATAAATTCAGTGAAACCTATTATAATTTTTGTATATTAGAAAAGAGTGAATTTTTTTTATCGAACCGACAGAACGAGTACAACGGTGACGTCATAACTTGCTTGCTTATTTCATTACTACTCTATCAACTCCAGAATGCCTTTTTAAAAAATATCATTCATTTAAGAAAATAAAAATCATATTAGTATATATGCAATGCTAACTAGATATCCTAAAGAGGGAATTCAAATGAGCTGTTGTCTAGGTTGTCTATGTTGCAGGCGGACCTAAGCATGACAATTCCTTCAACTTTCTAAAAAATTAATATTTTATTACTTTGAGATATATTATAATTTGATTTTTATGGGCCATTAAATATATTAATATTTTTAAATTAATCTGGCTTAATCTCCAAAGTTATAGATATTTAGAGCAAGTTTATGATTTAGATTTACTTTCTCCGGGATTTATCTTTTTTTAAATACCCATTGATAAATCTCTAGACCTAGATACAGAAAGACTTTCTGACAGTAAAATGATTTTTAATGTTATTTTATCGAATATTTTCTCAGGGGGAAAATTTGAATTCAAAATTTTCACTCGATTATATTAGACTGAAGCTTTGTATAGACTCCTGATACAATTTTTAAAACTTTTTAGTAATATTACATACCAGTATTTTAATCTTACAACATATTTTTTACTAATACGTATCTAATTAATACAAGAAAAAAGTAAAGTTACAATTTATTTTTGTATTTAATGTGATTTTACCAATATATTAAAGTATTTTTTTTTACTTGTAAATTTTCAATCTATTTGTATTGTAAACATATAGTAAATCTACAATTTTTTTAACAATATCTATTCGAGTCTGGTGAATTTATATTCAGAGTATAAGCTAGATTCTTTCGGGAGGGAACAAAGGGGCCTTATGCCCTTGAGTACATTTCGTTTATAACCTCTAACACAGTGAACTTATGGCTAAACAAGATCGGTTTGTGCAAGTTTCTGAAACCTAGAAAAATTTTAAGGGGCCCAAAATTTATCAGAATTAAAAAAATAATAATAATAATTTACGAATTGATGAAAAGTTATTAATTTATATTTTGATTATTCCATAAGCAAGGGCATTTGTCGCTAGTCAATTTAATACTTTTTTAGAATCATTTAATTAAGTATTTGTAGCTGTAGGTGTTCGGAAACTTTTGTAAAGATTAATGTATAATTAAAGATAAGTAGAAGAACAAATGCTAAACGTATTGTTTATGTTTTTTACTTATTTATATTTAAATAGGCATATGCTAATGCTTATGAAGCATATTTAAGTATACTGAATATAATTTCCAATGCTGACTAGATGTTTTTGAATTAAAACTTCCGCAATTTGTTTTTACGATTAAATATTTATAAATAATAAATAAAGACTATTTTAAAATATGATCAATTGACTAAAGAAATTGTCTTTTATTAACAAACGATTGGCTCCTTGCTCTAGATTAAATAGTAGTTGTTTTTTTCGTTTAAAATATTAATATGCAAGAAAATGCAAAACACATAAATTTCATTTGACCAATGCATTCATGATAAAAAAGAGAGGAAATGCATTGCCAACTCGTTTGATAACGGCTCAGAAACGGAGAGTTATAGCGACGTTGTAATTTTTCGTTCATTATAATGAATGGTTTTAATTTAAAAAATGAAACTTCTTTTTTACGTAGCTATTCTAAATTTCACCATTAAAAATTTTATATATAGAATTATAAAATGGTAAAAATTTATTTTGTGGCTTGTTTGTATTTTAAAATATTTAAGTACCTATATGTTATCATTATTTTAAGTAATTAAGAGAATTCAATGATGTTTAATGCAAATAAACATATACATAGACATATATATCAAACAGGGACGCGCCAACTCCCTTTCGCGGCGTCGTGCGAAATACTGATTGCCGCCGTTATATGGAAAGAGCCCAATTATTGCGGCTACAACATTTTTTCAAGATTTTTTTGCGAACGATTGCCAGAGACGAATTGAGAGAAGCAGGCTTGTCTAGCGAGCATAGAATGGGGGATATCGTCAGGGATAATCTTGTTAAAACCTGTTGCGGGACGCTCGCTGTTTGCCAGTAGCAGCATCAGTCCGGTCATTTAATAATGACAACTCGAATAATGAGAGCTCTTGCTACTTAGACAACTGAATTGGCAGATCAGTTAACGGTTTGACTAGCCTGCAATAAAAGGAGCAAGCCGTTTTCTCATTTTTACTTTATCCAATTCGAGGGTCGCAAAAAAGGCTATATAAAGTTTTTATTAAAATTATATTTTAAAGTACTTTACCCTAGAATAACAAAGTACTTTTTTATGGTACATTCTTTAAAATTGATTCATTTGATCGGTATAATATAATCTCATGATCAATGATCGCCTGTCGGTGCCTTTAAGGCGCGTCCCTGATACCAAATATCAATATGTATAAATATAATTTATTTGTTTGAGACTATATTTTCAAAGATTTGACCTTCATCGCAGTCTTTTTAATTAAACATATTTTATCTGTTATTTCTCATGGGGTCAATTACCCGATTGTATATAGAAAATTCGTTTTGTTAGTATATCAAACTAGCCACAAACGATTATATTTATCTTAGTTTCTTTGTCTGTCCGAAGAGAATCTTGAAATCCATTTTAGACCCACTACTGCCATTTTTCTTGAAATTTCGCACACTTATGAATTTTATATGACAATATATTTCATAATTTTTAGAAATTAATTGGGAAAAATATAATTTAAACTTTATAAACATTAAAAAAAAATCTCACGGTTTACAGAGATTATTCACTTTATCTAATAATCTTTTAAATAAGTATTGCTGCTTCTCACCCAACGTCAAATGCAATTTTAAAAGACTAAAACGTTTAAAATATACTCTACCCACTTGAATAGAAACAATATATTTGCACTTAATTTAATTAAAAGCGATTAACGTATTTTGAAATAAATGCGGGTTTTTCAAAAAAAAATTTAATCTAATTCTGGTATCTTTGACTATTATTAAAAAATTATTATTCATGAATTAATAATAAATAATTATATAAACTGATTGACACTGTATAGATATACGATTTTTGAATGATCTTCAAATTTTAAGTAACTTTTCGATTCTACCAATTTGTTTGACTAAAAATCTTTAAAAAATAAAGATTATATAAACTAGAAATTTGATTTCAAAGCTTATTTTTTGATTGGCATCACTGTCTGTATATTAATTAATACTTCAATTTACTTTATAAAGATATAAAGGTAGATAAGTGAAAGTAAAAAAGCTAATTTTTCCTTCTTTTTTTGAAATTAATTTCGTTCCAGTAAATTTGTAATTTAATTTATTTATATAAACGTAGTGAAACTAAATTTAATTTCTAATAGTGATTCGAGATTTTCGAAATACAATTTGCGGTTTGGTTTATTAAATTAAGAGAAATTTCGATTTTTTTGAATTGTAATAATATTATTTTTGACGAAATTTAAATATTTATTTGGTCATTTTTCGGAATTTCAATTGAAGGACTGAAAGGCTTAAGTATATTCTTGGTAAATAGTTTTTCTTATTTAATTACTGAAAAATGAATAATACTGACTTAATTATACTCATTTTATTTATTTATTTGAAAATAGTAACTTTTTACATATAAATTAATAAGTACCTAATATCAATTTTTCATAAGTATTTTTAATAATTCAATAAAATACATGATTAATAGTTTAACTATTTTTCAACTTATATAATGAAATATTTATTAAAAAAAATTCAAATAATGGACTGTAAAAAACGTATACAAAGTATTATTATATTATTAAATGATAGTAATATTCATTCATTTCCGTGTTCAATATATTTCCTGTTTAATTAAATAATGAAGTATCTTTTGAAATAAAATACAAAAAATTATGATGTCTCCATAATCATTCGATTGATCCATATTAAGGAATAGACATTATTTATTCGAACACTAGAAGGGCAATAGGGTAATATTTATATTCATTAGTTATAAAGAAGTATAATTCTAATTAAAACATTATTTTTTCATTTAAAAAAATACATTCGACTACTTAAATTTCTATTTTACTCAACATTGCATTTTTTATCAATCTATTTCTTAAATTAGCTGATTTTTCATATTTTGCTAAAAATAATAAAATTTGTTGTGTTTCTTAAAAAATTTAATTAACATTATTAAATCGGTAGGTATAATTTGAATCCTCATTTTTTTTTAATATTTTTATATATACATATATTCTTAAAATCTGAATCAAGCAGATAGAATTGAAAATATTTCACATAGAAGTTAAAGTGGAACGAAAATTAACTTTTAATTGAAAAACTTTATTTATGTTAAAGAAATCCATTAAGATTAATAAATATCTTAATATTCGGATTATTTTAGTTATTTAATTTTTTAATTTTTAAATGTCAAATTATAAATTTGTTTTCCATGATTTCTTAATTCGTTTGTAACTAATATATATATATATGGAGTAGCTAAATATTTAACTACTACATATTACAATATATAAATATATTAGCTTTTAATATAAATATTAATATAGGTATTAATAAATAAATAAATAAAATACTTTAAATTCCTAATATCCTGGATTTCAGCAGTGAATATTTGTTTCTGTGATTTTTTAATTTTTTTTAGTATCTTAATTATAACTTAATAGTTTTTTAGACAAAGAGAAAAATATTTATTATAAAAAAATTATATTAATATATAGTACTTTAAAATATATATATTTAGTTAAAAAACTTAATTATGAGTTAATAAATAATTAAGAAATCACAGAAAACGAGTTAATTATTTGACATTTATTAATTAAAAAATTAAATAAATAGAGCGAATAGTAAAAGATCTAGTAATCTTATTACATTCAATTTGTATTTTTCTTTTTTTTTCGAAAAAATGAAAAAAAATTTCAATTAAAATTTTATCTTCTATAAATTAGTGCGTGTGTAATGCAAAATAAAATATTTACCTTAAATCACAATTAAAAAATGTATAATTTTTTATCAAAAAATAGCTTATAATGATAGTATTTTAAAAGGAAAAATTCTAATAATTATTAGTTTAATTGAATTCCAAAAAATTAAATTAACACAAAAAATAAACATATAATTTAAGAATTTTTTTTCTTTTCCAGAAAAAAAGCAAGAAATATAATTTTTCAATTTAAAATATACTAGTGTTTATTTTATTTATTTTTGATTTTTTAGTATATCTCTTATTAAAATATAAATTATTTATATAATATAATAAAATTTTACTACTTTTAGTGAAATATTTTGATTTTTAGTAATTATTTCTTTCGTATCTAAAAAATTAAGATAGGTAGGTAATACAAAAAATAGTATAATTTAGCACAAATTACAAGAAAACATTTTATTTTAGAAAAAATAAAAAAAAATTCCAATTTTTTTTTCTATTTATTAAAAAATTTTGTTTGTATATAGGTATTCTATATTTCCACATACTTGTTATCCAAAGTTGTCATCGCTGTACTCAGACCGAGTAGATTAGTATTTCGTAGTAGTAAAAGCATGGATAGTCACAAGGGCCGAGAAGACCCTTCACGCACACGTTTCAATTTGTCCCCCATTCACTTAAAAAATTTCCTCTTTTTTCTAACACAACATGATCCTTTACACACACCAGGTAACACGAACACTCACACATTCACAAGGGGTCAGACAGAACAGGTATTTTGGATCTTGCGTGGTTGGCGGACCAACAGCGACTGGAGGAAAAAAAAGGTAGAAAATGTATACAGAAACCGAAAGAGAAGGAGTCGATTGCGCATGCGCACTGCAAAGGTATACGGAGAAGCAGACACAGGTGGTGTCGCTGGAGGGGGCAAATCGCGGGGTGGTGGGGGTAGGGGAATCCCTTCTGCACTGCACCAGAAATAGAACTACATCTAAGGTGATGGATGTACCAAACATGGAAAAAGATGGATAAAAAAATTAGAAGGCGTGAAAAACGCATGTTTGTTCCTTTTTTTCTTTATTATCCCATAAAATTATAATAAAGTTGATGAACAGAAAGGGACTAGACAGGTTAATTTTCAATAGCCGACACAAAGGGACCTGAGACTGACTGACCATGAAAGGACTGCGAGAATTATAGCTAAACATCAATATTTATTTTCTCCTGTGTTCAAATATAAAGTCTATTAAACGAGAAAATAGTGCCTTGTAAGCTTACTTAAATAAGCAAGTCCCATCGCATACCGAGGGTTCCTTCCTTACCTCGTAAGTGTCAAAATACTTGAGATATAAAATTCGTTCTCATTTTTTCTTGATAAAAGAATGCAATTTTCGAATAATTTTAAGATAAGCTGTTTCTAAACTCCATCAGGTTTAAAACCCACTTTTGAGCTCTCCCTCACACCTTCATTTTATATCAAAATAATTTAAAAAAATTTGGCACGTTCTGTTGTGGTCATCCACTTGACTTTACCATACACCCTGGCCCCTCTCTTATATTTAATATTTAATATAATTATTTATAATCATGTAGGTGGGGGAGGGAGGTTAGTTTTTTGCATTTTTAGACTAGCCCAGTGATTATGTATACAAAATTTGGTTGAATTTGGTTCAAGGGCATAGATTTTCGTTTTTTGACCCCCCCCCCCTTCATTTTTGGGGCGGTTAGTTTTTGAATTTTTAGACTTCTAGGGGCCCACTGATTAGGTATACAAAATTTGGTTGAGTTTGCTCAAATGGCCTAGATTTTGATTTTTTGACCCCACCCCCTCCTAATTTTGGCTCCAGAAAAAAAATATTTTCGTTATTATAGATTCATTCTATAGTATGTTTCAATTTTCTTGTTTTTTTAGTTTGAAAATGTTATAATTTTTAATTTTAAACCCTCTTCCCCTCTTTAATTTTGGGTCGAAGTTCTCCAAAATCTAATCAGCTCTTAATCTCAATCCATCAAAACTACGTGGGAAATTTGGTTTTGATATTCACGCTAGTTTTTGAGCTATCTCGTCCACAAAAATTTGGTATCGCACAGTCGCACATCAGACTAATAATAACTAACAGACATTTTGACAAAACAGCTATTATCTCGAAAAATATAATTTTTTCAATGTTCAATTATTGGAGCTATTTTGTAGACAAAATTGCTATGGTTTCGTGCAATTTTTTTAATCAAAATAGTTTCAGCCGTTTTTGAGATATTTCGAAAAAAAGAAGCAAAAACAACCAATTTTTTTCTTGCATGATTATCATACTTGACCAATTTTTTTTTTATAAGTATATTGATACAAGAAGATGTTGCACCAGGAAGGAACAACCTCTGTAGTCCGCGGTGGACCCTTATATCGTGAAGATAAGAAGATATTTAGGGATTGGGTAGGAGTCGAATGTATCTGTCGAGTTGAAGGTTATATGTTTCTGGAAAGACGGAGGGGAAGAGAGTTCCAGTCTCTAGATGTCATAGAGATAAATGAATTGGCGAATGCGTTTGTTCGATTAGTATCCAGTTTAAGCGCGTAGGGGTGTTGAATCTTAGAAAATCGTGTATTTCGGGCAAATGAAGCTTTTGGTGGAATTATTGATTTTATTTCGTCAGAACAAAAGCCATGGTAATATCTATGAAAAAGGGAAAGATCTACGATGGCCTAGAGAGTCGAGAGTGTCAGTTAATGCGGGATCGCCTATAAGTTTGATAACCCTCCTCTGAATTGCATCTAAGGTATTAAGAGAACCCTGTATGGTAAAGTAAAATTAAGCATAATTGAATGTAATGGAAGGCAGCCCAGGTGCAGTGATGAAAGAAAAAATTAACACGTATCAAAATTAAGAAAAGGAGGAAAAAAAATTGTTTTTCTATGCCTTTGTTAAAAAAGAAGAAAGTTTTTGAACACTAATGCTGAGAGAAGAAGGGAACATTTTATTTGTTTCATTCATTGACCCTTTGAAACCTTGAAGGAGGAAAAAATCCTCCGAAACGTCGGTTTGAAAGGATTCCAATAAATTACACCTTATTTGATTTCTGTTAATTTTTTCTTTCTTCACTACTTCTGGGCTGCTTTCCATTACATTCCGATTAAAATTTCTACCAGTCCGTCTCTCTCCAGAGAAAATTTCGTTGAAAAAAAATTAAGCATAATTCTTCTTAAAAGAGCCCGCATATAATTTGACCTTCCCAAAAATAATCAATCGATTAAAATTTTAAAGCGAATGTTTTGGTTTGCGGAAAAATTGATATGTTTAACTTCTAATAAATTTTTACTTATTCAGGGCCACAACTAGGGGCTGTGTCACCCGGGACAAGATTAGATTTGCCCCTCCGAGTATCTAAAATCTAGCGATATCCCAAAGAGCGAATTCACATCAGCTGTTGTCTAGGTTGTCTATGTTGCAGGCGGACCTAAGCGGGACAATTCCGTTTGACTTTCTCAAAATTAATATTTTATTACTTTGAAATATATTATAATTCGATTTCTTATGGTCCATTAAATATCTTAATATTTTTAAATTAATCTCGCTTAATCTCCAAAGTTATAGATATTTAGAGTCAGTTTATGTTTGATATTTACTTTCTCTGGGATTTATCTTTTTTTAAATACCTATTGATAATATCTCTCCGACCTAGATACAGAAAAAGTTTCTGATAAAAAATGACTTTATTGTGATTTTATCGAATAGGTATTTCTTGATAATTATTTTTTAGGCTTTGTATTTTCCTCTTAACCTCACTCCTAATCAAAACAAATGATTCATTTATAAATTGTTAGTTAGTCACTTCCAGAAAACAAATTATCGTTCTCTCTGCCTTGATATTAATATAAGTCTCATTTTAGCGCCCCTTCAGCTTGGCGCCTGGGGCACGAACCCCTCCTGTCCCCCTTTACTTGCAACCCTCTACTTATTTAACATGCTTCACTGCTCCGAGAGACAGATAGGCAGACAATGAATTGATACCAAATTAGGTCCCGTTTTACTTCTTAAACGGAACACTAAAAAACCTAACCTCCCCAACAAGAGACGAATTTTATTTCAGAATACAATTCGTTCTATCATTTAATTTTTAAATGATATTTTTAAACGATTAAACTACTCGACAAAAATTAAACAAAAATTTGTCCCCGTAAACATAACAATGGATTCCATTAGAGTTTTATACGCCGATTATCATACAATTTCTCGATTTTTTACAACAGGTCAGATTTTTGAGATATTATCGGTCAAAATGACTAAAAAAGCCATTTTAACATATTTTCCAGTCCTATTAAAAATTAAACAGCAATATTTGAAATCAAACTATTTTGTTGACGTAATAGAAAACAGCTTCCTCTTTGATTTTCAAATTACCACTTGTTTTTAGTTCAATTTTAACTCGAGTTATAACTGTAAAACAAAGACCTTATGTTTTTATCTATGATTTTTTCCTTTATAATCACGTGGTTTTAGTTTTTTAGTTATAACACGAGTTCTAATTGAGCTAAAAACAATTGATAATTTGAAAATCAAAGAGGAAACTGTTTCCTATTATGTCAACAAAATATTTAGATTTCATATAACATAATGTTGTTTAATATCTAATGGGATTTGATAATAGGTCAAAATGGCATTTTTCGTCGTTTTGACCGATAATATATCAAAACTCTGCGGTGTTGTAAAAAAATCAAGAAATTACATGATAATTAGTGTATAAGACTCTACTGGAATACATTGTTAAGTTTATGGGGAGGAATTTTTCTCGAACAGTGTTATTTGGCATACACTGGTCTCCAAAGATAAGAAACATATAGCACGCGTTGTTTTCAAGTAGATAACTCTCTGAGGAACCATTGCTTTGG
This sequence comes from Forficula auricularia, assembly GCA_024734495.1. Taxonomy (NCBI): domain Eukaryota; kingdom Metazoa; phylum Arthropoda; class Insecta; order Dermaptera; family Forficulidae; genus Forficula; species Forficula auricularia. The sequence continues at coordinate 3,069,568 of JALMQS010000078.1, forward strand.
CCTTCCTAATTCCAGTCGTGTTACCTTCATCTCTTAATAAATAATAATACAAAAAAAAAACAACAATAATATGAAAAATATTCCAAAATCCCCTTCCTTGTTGGGGCCCATCTATTTACTTCGAGAGATATTTATTTTTTTGCATCTATTTTACTTTTTCGAAACTTAAAAAAAAGACATTTTGATTACATTTTTTAATTGAATACCTAGATTTAAGGACCAGAAAAATTTTCTCTATAAAAAATAAGAAAATATCATTTTTTCAACATAAACAAGTGTTGTAATTTGCCAGAAATTTTTTTATGCTATTTATTGTAAGAAGCTTTTTGATCCAGAAGTCAAATATTTTTAGGAAAATCATTATATTAATTGAAAAGGTTTTATTTTCTAACTGGCTTTCGGCTAAATAAAGAGCAAAAAAATTTCAATATCAACGCGAAACTGACCTCATGAAAAATAATATTTATAATTTCAACAAACTGATGATTAATGCCAAGCCTTCGAAACTATAGTCTCAAACAAATAAATAATATATATGTGTGTATGTTTATTTGCATCAACCAGAGAAAAGCCTCTTTGTTTCTCTTTATATATTCATTATATTTTTAAAAAAGTATTTAAAAAACTACTCTAAAACAATAAATAACAACTATTATTTTATTTCATAGTCAAAATGTCTAAATTTGAGATTTCAAAATTATCAATTTAATGTCTTATCCAGACCCTTATACCCAGGTACACTCATATTACAAAATATAGATGTGGGAAAACAAAATCGGAAAGAGGATTCTTATATAATTTAGTTTGTAAAATTCGAAATTTACTTTTTTGTTTGTATCTAGTTTAAAGGATTAGTGAAAAATCTCAATTTCGATTTTTTTTTAATAAAATTACTTATACTAGTATATTTGAAAAACATCCGGTGATTTTTATCAATATCAATAAACAACTTCAAAATAGGTCATTCCCTTAGAATTGTGATTTAATTATATGAATTAGCCAGCATAACCTTGGCGTGTTGACCGCACTGCATCCCAATGATCAGCGAAATAAATAAATTGCGATTGTCTGTGACATTGACATATTTACTTTTAATTGTACAGATGCAAAAATATTTAAGACCTATATATCTCTGAAATAGACTGGTAGATAATTAAAGAAAAAGAAAGGATTTGTCGGAAGTATCTGAAGACATTTGAAGGTTTTACGATTCAAGGAAGAAGATCTAGTAATTTTATTACAATTAAATTTATAAAAAAAAAATAATAAAAGAGAATTTTTTAAATTAATTTTTTTATTCATTTTGCAAAGAAAAAAATTTAATATTTCTATTAAATTGAGAAGAAATATATAATTAATGATTATAAATATTATAAATTAATGGATTTTGATGAGGCAGTCCAAGGTTCAAAGAGAGATAATTATAACTATCTTTTTATTCAAAGCCGACGTTTCGGAGGTTTATTCTCACCTTTTTCGGCGTTTTGAAAGGTCAGTCCAATCTTTCCTCTCTCAGTGTCAGTAACAAAAGAAAGACAGAAGGGAATGTAACCTTGAATTTCCTTCACTGACCTTTCAAAACCCTTAAGAAGGAGGGAATAAACCTCCGAAACGTCAGCTGTGAACAAAAAAGATAGTTATCATTAATTATCTCTCTTTTTTCAACCTAGGACAGCTTCATCAAAATCCATTAAATTCACTTAAAACTCCGTCTACAAAAACTACTTCAATTGTAATTATTATTATATTATTATTTTTTAAATAAAATACAAAATGGTAAATTAATCATTTTACTCTATTTGAAAGTAAAATATTTTTATTATCATTAAATTTATTGAATTAAATTTTATATGATTAAGTTAACACAAAAACATAATTTATGTCAAAATACGATAAAAAATTATATTTATTTTTTCAAAAAGAAAAAGAAAAAATTCATATGTATATTTTTAACATACTAAGGAAGTAGGCGAAGGAATTCCAGTGAGTCATACGAATAAATGAATTGACAAATAAAACTGTTTAGTTTGTTTCTAATTTGACCATGAAAGGTGTTGATCCAATGCATTTTGCTTATGGATTAATTTACACGCAAACCTAGATTATTGTTTAGGTACTTTCGACTAGGACTAAAAAAATACCATAGAAAAACGTAATTTCACCTCCTAAAAATATTCTACAAAATTGCACTTTCAACTCAAAATTACCAATTTTTCTCTAATTGTCCACTAAATTATTTGAATACCCCCTTTATGGACCATACGCCCCACGTTAGGTAACAGTAATGTTGTCAGAAGTTCGCCTGCAGATTCGGCAACCATGACCACATCTGACATTTATAATAAATCCAAGTTCTGATTTAGGTTGTCAAAATTGCAAACAAGCATATATTATTATCACATCACTCGGATGTAATAAGTTGTTCCCAGGAGGGGTTGTCAGGTTTCAACCCCCTCCCCTCACGAAATTTTGAATAATATAAAATTAGACCTTTTTTATTTAAATTCTAAAAAACAATTTATAGAATAAGTATTTTTTTTTTTTGAAAACTACATATGCTCCTTGGCTTGTCACCTGCATGTTTCCAAGGGCCTATCGGAGGGTGGGCCGACATTTTTAAAACTCTCTTTATTAATTTGTATAAAAGTTATTTTTTTATAACAGGAATAGCAGAGAATTGGACACAAATTTAAAATACGGAGTTTTTATTAAATGGGACAGACGTTTCGTCAATTTATTTTGACTCCCTCAGTGGTAATTTACAAATGCCATCTATTTATAAAAACAATCCAAAGAATTTTTTAATTGTTAAAAAAAGCCCAAGATTGTTCATTAACGTGAAGCGCAGGAATGTATTTAAAAAAAGATTTATGATGTTTTGTCGTATAGTGAAATTGTTTTTTGACAAAGAGTGATTAAATGGGCTACTGAGGAAGTCAAAATAAATTGACGAAACGTCTGGCTCATTTAATTAAAACTATGTGTTTTTAAATTTTGTCCAATCCCTGTTATTCCTGTTACAAATTTGTTATGGATGCAAATATAATACAATATTTTTTTATATATCTCTTTTTTTAGAAAAATATGTTACATATAGAATAACATTTTTTTTTTAGAAAACTACACAATATTGGCTTCTCACCCGCATGTATCCAAGGGACAATCGAAGGGTAAGTCAACAATTTTCAAACTCTGATTAGCATTAAGTAGAAAATATATTTTCTTTATTTATATCTTCTTTTTTTTTATAATAAATGCTTTAGACAGTGTATACCCGAGTTCAAACCTGGCTCATTTTGAAATATGACCCGCTGTAATCCAGCCCCAACGGCAACTCTAATACACATAAAAATGTAGAATACTACATAGGATCTTGGTAAATGAATACTAGTATCCGAAGCCAAAATAAATAGATAAATCTTTTTTATAATGTGTGAATTTTATATGCAAAGGTTGTGATAGCCAATTTGATGATAATATAGAAAAAATTTCGGGTCCGGCTATCCATGGCAAACTCAAAAAAACTAACAATCATTTTCTAAAGTTGCTACGTGCTTTCATTTTCTAATTCTGAATTCAAATTCAAATTCAAATCTTGATAAAGAATGATGATTTTAGTTTACTCTAATTATATAAAACGAAATATATTATCATTTTCGATTTAATAGCCAAAACTTTGTCGAAAAGTCTAGGACTAATAGCATACGAGTTAAAAAAACCACTCTTGTCATCATTACAATTGGTATTAATTTAATTTAATATATTTGTTCACTTTTATTAATTAATTTATTTTATTATTCAATGTATTGATTTCTTGCTAGTATTATTATTTTTGTATAGATATATTTAGATTTTATTATATTTGACCTGATAGCTTTTGTTAGAAGTATACATGTTTCAAACTAAGTTAAGCTGAACATAAGTAGCCTAAAGCTTGCTTTATTCATTCCTAAGCCATTTAGTAGCTGCCCACTGAAGCATAACCGCGCCCAACATTTCCTTAGAAGATTTTTATGCCTCACTTGACCAACCATATTTGGTGAATACGTATCTACATAAGTTTATTCCAATGTTTAAAAATTCACTGGCAAAGTGTTATTTTCGACTTAAGTTTACTTTTTAATATTAGTTCTTCTTATAGCTCAAATCGAGCGATGTCTGCAAGTTTTTAGTGTACCTAACACCTAGTTATTCTTGTAAACTAGCTGCAAGGCCCGCCTTCGGCGGCCCTCTTACATAGCTGGGGAACACCCCCTGGACCCCCAGCCCACGAACCCCACCCTCACTCCCCCTCTCACCCACCACACCCCCCGAAATCCACCTAGCACCCCACCCCCGCACCATACCAACCACCGCACAACACCACCACCCGCACCCCACCCACCTCGGACCCCGCACCCCATCCACCTCTGACCCCACCCCGTGGCCTCCAACCCTGCGCACCACACCCCCGCTACGCCCTCTGGACTCCCCCCACCCTACTCCGCCTCACTCCCTCACCCCACCCCCATTCCACCTCGCGCACCCCATACCCTAACTCATCCCCACTCCATTCCACCCCAGCCCCCACCCTCCGAACCCAGTTTTTGCATTTCTAGCCTTCTAGTGACCCACAGATTATGTATACAAAATTTGATTGAGTTTGGTCCAAGATAAAATTTTTTCATTTTTTCCTTCCCCCCATTTTTGGGTGGTTAGTTTTTGTATTTCTAGCTCTCTAGAGGCCCAGAGATTATGTATACAAAATTTGGTTGAGTTTGCTCCAAGGGCAAGAATTTACATTTTTTCACCATCCCCCTATTTGGGTGGTTTTTTGGAGCAATTTTTTCAAACAAAAGTTGTCAGAAATCACATCCCCTACAACTTTGTTTTTCATAAAATTTTCCGTAGAGTTAATAGTTTATGAGTTATTTGATAATTTTCATTCGTGGGCCCCCCCAAACCCCCTTCTGGGGTGAAAATATCAAAACGTTATATAGCTAAAAACGTAAGTTAGAAGACATCTGTTGTAAATATGAAATTTATAATAATCCCTTCAGCCGTTTTTATGTGAATCGTGAGCAACTTTTTGGAAACGACTGAAACAGACAGACATAGATACAGACATATATACAGACAGACAGGAATTTTGTTGAGGGTGTTTTCGTTCATAACTTTGCTTGAAACGTGTGCAACCAAAATTTGGCTTGATTTGGAGCAATGTACAGACATAACCTTAATTTTATATATACAGATTATACATTCTCAGGAGGTACCTATCTGTTTTCTTTTCATATAAAGTTTCATATAGAGCCGAGTCTAAAAAAATATAACAAACTCAAATCACTATCAGACCAGCTTTCGATTTATTTTAAAAACGTAAATTACAAAATTCCCCAATCACATTTCCAAGACGATGCTGCCAAGTGTTAAAAAATATTTATATTTGAGTGGATTTTGATTGGGCAGTCCAAAATTTAAGAAATGGAGATAATTTAAAATATTATTTTTATTTAAAAACCAACGTTTCGGAGGTTTATTTCCTCCCCTCCTTCTTCAGGGTGTTGAAAGGTCAATGAATGAAATCCAATGTGACATTCCCCTCTGACTCCTCTCTCAGTGGCAGTAACAGAATTATCTGACCAAAAACATAAATGTGAAAAAGGGGCCAAGTTCGGTACGAACGGCTTCGCCGACAAAAAGAGTTGATATCTATAAATTTTGAAAATAACCACCCAAATTAATTAATAGTTAATTGATAAAAATTTTAAATTTAAATATTATTATTTTTTTTAAGTGATAATACAGAGGCAAGTGAAAGTCATGTTCTTCTCACAAAAATATACTAAAGTACTATCGAATGGTTATTTTTAGTAAGATTAATTATAAACATTTATTATCTTTATTTTTTTTATTTTTTAATTAATTTTTTTTTTGGGGGGCTGAGTTCTGGGCCCCTTTTCAACCCTCTCGACCAAGGGGCAGATCCAAAATAAGTAAGTATATGGTTAGATAAGAAATAGAATTTATTATCTAGATTTGGAATTTGAATGTATTTTTTGAACATATTGAAAAATCCTCCATACTAGAATTTATTATCTAGATTTGGAATTTGAAATATTTTTTGAACATATTGAAAAATCCTCCATACTACCCCTTTTTGTTGCAATATAAGGGAGGATCAAGGCAGCCAAGCCATTTGTGCTCGGACTTTCTTAGTGGAAACATCTTGGGAAATTGTTCTCTACGAGGGGATACTGAACTATTCCCACCCTTATTATATATAATCAATCCCTTACATTATTTAACGACGCTTTAATAAAATTAAGTGACTTTATCATTAATTATCCTTAAGGACCTTTTTACACTCTTCATCCAAATTTCACCAAATTTTAGTTTTGGTTTCCTAGCAACGTTTTAAATAAAATTAAGTGACTTTTTCATTAATTTTCCTTAAGGACCTTTTTACACTCTTCATTCAAATTGAACAACATTTTAGTTTTGGCTTTATAGCAACGTTTTGAATAAGATTAAGTGACTTTTTCATTAATTATCCTTAAAAGGGCCTTTTTATACTCTTCATCCAAATTGAACCAAATTTTTGTTTTAGCTTTCAAGCAACGTTTTGATTCAAATTAAGTGACTTTTTCATTAATTATCCTCTAGAATTTTTTATACTCTCCAAATTTTAGTTTTAGCTTTCTAAAAACATTTTGAATAAAATTAAGTGACCTTTTCATTAACAACTAATTATTTATTAAGGTTTTAAAATTTTTCTATCAAAATTCAAGTATTTTCTTAATTCTAAATAATTTTATTTCTTATTAAAAATTGATCAAATCAAGCCAAATTTTTTAAAATTGCTTTACTTATCAAGTGTCATGAGTTATTAGTCGTGTAAAATTTTAATACGATTGAAATAAAGGAAGGGGGTGTAAATTTTGAGTGTCGCGGTGATTTCAAATAAATTAGAATGTGAAAGTCGTGTGGTGACTCGCACCAGTTGATATTTATATAAAACATTTTATTTAAATATCTCTATTGCAAAATTGGGCTAAAGATTGTCTATTATTTATTTTATTCGTTCAATGTGTAGATTAACAGATGTTCTTAAGTGGCCAGACTGGGGAAAATTAGCTATAGAAATAGTTATATGCAAATTTATATACCTACATATATGGCCATGGATTTTTTGTTTAAATTTAAGCTGTTTGACCGAAATCCTGGAAAAGGAAATTATATAATCTTTATGTGAGAAATAATATTATTAGTAGCACATTTAATTTCACATTTAACTTCTATCGGAAATGATACTTCATGCCCACACATATACATATACGTGCAAACACACACATATACACCGAAACCGGGATTGAAGATTAAATATACGAACGTTGGTGTGAATTGCCTTTTGCGTATATGTGATCAGAGGAAATGAGCGAGAGTGAGAAACGATAAGATATTCAGCGGTCATCCAACTAAACTGACTTTTTAAATTGGTGTTTATATTAAACGAAAAAAAGTATTAAATAAGAATTTTTTTTTCAAAAAACACGCTTTTCACAACGAACTAAAAAGTAGAAATTAAATTCTTTTTAGAATTTAGAAAATGTCTCAGCTTTAATGGCTAATAAAATAAAAGTATGAGTGCTTTTAAACATGAAATAAGCACCCATACTTTTGATTCTAGTCATGGAAATTTTTGGGATACTTAATTTTCTAGAGAGACTTTTACGATTTCAAAACACATGATTTATTTCACAACGAACTATAGGGTGTTTTTTTTAGAGGTATAGAACTTCGAATTGAAATAAAACACAAGAAAATCGTTTTAATGTCCATCAATTTGGCTTTATTGGAAGGATAATTTTATGCCATTAATGTTTAAATATGATTTCGGGCATGTGGCCGCCGCGGCTAGCTCGAATAAATCCAATTCTACAGGTCCAATTTTCAACCACTTTTTCGAGCATATGGGGCCGTATGTTGGCAATAACGCCACGAATGTTGGCTTCCAAGTCCCCTAACGTTTCTGGTTTGTTGGCGTAGACGAGCGACTTCACATATCCCCAAAGAAAATAATCCAATGGTGTCAAATCACACGATCTTGGTGGCCAATTGACAGGTCCATTCCGCGAAATTATGCGCTCATCGAATGTGACGTGCGCTGTGTGGCATGTGGCTTGTTGGAACCACAACTCATCCACATTCATGCCATCCAATTCGGGAACAAAATAGTCGGTTATCATGGCTCTATACCGGTCTCCATTAACGGTAACTGACTCTCCAGCATTATTTCGGAAGAAGTATGGCCCAATGACTCCACCAGCCCATAGAGCACACCAAACAGTCAGTTTTTGTGGATGTAATGGCGTCTCAAGGGTCTCATGTGGATTCTCTTCACTCCAAATGCGGCAATTTTGCTTGTTGACGTAGCCAACATTCGTGGCGTTATTGCCAACATACGGCCCCATATGCTCGAAAAAGTGGTTGAAAATTGGACCTGTAGAATTGGATTTATTCGAGCCAGCCGCGGCGGCCACATGCCCGAAATCATATTTAAACATTAATGGCATAAAATTATCCTTCCAATAAAGCCAAATTGATGGATATTAAAACGATTTTCTTGTGTTTTATTTCAATTCGAAGTTCTATACCTCTAAAAAAACACCCGATACAAAGAAGAAATTAAATACTTATTTAGAACTTAGAACATGTCTAATAGGGTTCTCCTTATTTTGGATATTTTCGAATATTTACACTGACAGAGGCTCATATGGTTAGAAATACATAAAAAATATCCCCCAAATTTCAAGTCTATATCTCAATTTCAACCTAGTACTACACAGCGATTAAGTTTCCCATCTAAATTTCATGGGGTTTTTGGCATTGAACGATCAATTTTTTATTTCGGCCAAAGTAATGGTTCAAAAATTTGTAACTCGGTAGACTTTATCCTTATAATAGTAGCTATCCCTTAGAATTTTTACAGATTTTTTGCTATTATAATTTCGGAATCTATAACTTACTAATACTAAGATTTAGCAGTATTTATATCTAGATGTAACTCCAAAATTGTAATACCTAAAAATCTGTAAAAATTATGAACGATAGCTACTATTATAAGGGTAAAGTCTAGAGTATTTCAAATTTTTTGAACCATTACTTTGACCGGAATAAAAAATTGATCGTTCAACGCCAAAAACGCCGTATTATTTAGATGAGAAACTTAATCGTTGTGTAGCACTAGGTTAAAATTGAGATAAAACCTTGAAACTTGGGGGATATTTTTTTTATTAATTTCTAGCTATATGAGCTCCTGTCAGAGTGTTTCGGGGTCTCCATCAACTCATTAAAGTCAGGCATCTCATTCCATTTTCGACACGTAAACATCTCATCAATTCTTTGATATTGCCAACCATGGACTATTGCGACGTCTCTGGGACCCGCGCGGGCTTACTTGATCGGGCTTTGAATGCATGCGTTCGATTTATTTTTGACATTCCTAGACGTGATCATGTCTCCCCCTTTTATGTCAGACTTGGTTGGCTTAGGGCGACCCAGAGGCGTCTCTACATGCTTGGCAAATTCCTGCTTCGTACCTTCATTTCACATCAGCCTGAATACATCTATAAAATGTTCACTTTTAAATCATCCATACATAATCGGGCTTTTCGGGCTGATTCAAATCGTATTCATATCCCGAGTCACCGGTCCGAGGTGGTGAATAGGTCATTCACGGTCACTGCTGCCCGACTGTGAAATTCATTACCATCATTCACCCGTTCATCTTCATCATCTCTTATCTTCAATCGTGGTCTCTTGGAATGTATTCGCGGGGGCGGGTCTCGGGAGTGAGCGTCTCTTTTTTGGCGTCTCTCTTTTATGGTGTATCTTTTCCCTCCTGCTGGCTCTCTCACTTTCCTCTCAACTTCCTTTCGCTGGAGCTTTCTTTCTTTCTTTCTTTCTTTTTCGCACACACTTGTTTTTATTTTTCTCCTCTTTGTTTTATGTTAATTATTATTTTTTACTGCTCATATGAGGCAAACTGCCTCAGAGCATTGTGTAAAGTTAAAATGTAAGAATTATGAATGAATAAATAAATAAATAAATAAAATAAATAAATATCCAAAATAAAGAGCACCCTAATGTCTACGCTCCTTAAAATAACAGTAAGTGCTTTGACCTCGAAATAAGCGCCCGGTACTTTTGATTTTTGTCATGTGAGTATGGAAATTTTTGAGATACTTATAAAATTTATAATTGCCAAAAGTAGTAGTCTTTTTCGATTTCTAATTGCAATTTAGACTTAATGCACTCACACCGTACTGATGCTTTCTGAGCATGCGTACTTTGAAATTTTTCTGCATAAATATCAAGTGCGCATGCTCAGAAGTCAGTTCAAGTGAATGAAATTGAGTACATTTTAAGGTAATCTTTCGGAAATTTCTTTAGAAATAATAAGCCTGCTACCCTTGGTAATGCTTTGGCAGTCAATTTGTTTAAAGTTGACCGTGAAATAATTTAACGACAAGGATTAAATCTTTGAATAAAATTTGTATGCATGTTATATACGTCAGAGTGATTTTGTCTCAAAAAACATGCATTGCCTTTTGCTGATTGATTTTTGTCACTTTTCATGGTGGTGAATACAATCCACCATAACAGCTCGTAACCATTTGAAGAGATTCCCTCGTGATTTTACTTAAAAATTTACTGTCTACTTTTTACTGCATTTTGAAACAAATTCGTTTAATAATTTTTTTTAATTTAATAATATCTTTAAAAAAAAGTCTATTAGTATAAATTAATCATTTTTTAGGGGGAATCCTCCAGCAAAGGATTGAATACTAGCAGGCTTGTTCAAGGTTGCATAGCTACAGGCAGCGCGCTAGTTCTGGAAGGCCTGAATTTTAATGATGATTTTCTCTTGTGTCTCATTTCAAAAATACTCAAATAATTTTAAACATTAATTCACATGATTAGGAAAATTTTCGATTCTTCCTGAATTATACAATCAATGGTGTTATGCATTGTTAATCATTGCCTTAAAATACTTTATTTGTTTCATGTTTATTAAATTAAGAGAACCGTTGAATTTTTAATACTTATAGGAAATCGATTTTGATCAAAATAATCTCATAAATACGAATATTATATAATTAAATTAATATTTGCAAAAATTATAATAAAATATTTTTAAATTTTCTTAATAAAAAGAGTCAATTAATATTATATTGCTATTATATACTAGTAAGAATAAGAGAAGTATAGAAATATTATCTTCTGAAATTCACTTTTTTAAGTCTACAATACAATTAATATGACAGTCGATAGTTAGTTGGATGTATTACCTACTAATCATAGTTTGCATAACAAATTCATGCCTTTTATGGATTCCAGGATTATATTTAGAATTAAAATTTAATTTAATAATATCTTGAAAAACAAAAGTCTAAGAATTATAAATTAATAAAAGTTGTTTTTAGGTGTAATCCCCCAGTTAAGTATAGAATACTAGTACGCTTGAACAGTTTGCATAGCTACAGGCGAAATGTGAACTAAAATCATTTTAACCATGATTTTTTCTATAATATGAGCATCGGAACTTTAAGGACCACAAAAACCCACGAAATAAAATTTTATGGAAAGTTCTTTTTTAGTGCTAAAAGTTTGAATTTCTAAAACAAATTACGGATTAGATTTTGAGCTTTTAATTTTCAAAACGTTCGGTTGAAAAATACGAATCGTCAGATGAATTCATATTATTCTTATTTTAATCTATCGTAGATCAGTTGAAATTTATTACACATATTTGTATTAGGTAATAACCTAAATGTTTGTGCTAAGTTTCAATTTTCTCCTCAAACCGTTTGCTGCTAAACAATTACAGTGGAACCCCGCTATTCGTCCGCATCTCTACTCGTACAACTCATTATTCGTACAACTTTTTCAAGTAAAATTTAAATCGCCATTCGTACGCTTTTTCGCGATTCGGACTGCGTACACGAATGCGCCACTGAGCGCAACTTTGCACCGGTACTGGACAACGCTCCTGCTCACCCTCCAAGTTTGGAGGAAGATCTGACTGGTGAATACAGTTTCATTCAAGCGAGATTTTTGCCACCTAACACCACTCCAGTTATCCAGCCAATGGATCAGCAGGTCACTTCAAACTTCAAAAACTTTATACAAAAGCTCTGTTTCAAAGATGTTTCGAAGTGACCTCTGACACAGAACTCACCCTCAGAGACTTTCGGAAGAACCATTTTAATATCCTCCATTGCTTGAGAATAATAGACAAAGCCTGGGATGAAGTTTCTTTGAGGACACTGAAATCCTCCTGGAGAAAGCCAGACTGTGTGGCAATGAAAGACTTAGAAGACACTGCCACGGAAGCTGTTTTAGTGAATGAAATTGTGTCCCTGGGAAATCCATGGGTTTGAATGTAGACAATGATGATGTGGAGGAGTTGATTGAAGATCACCGAAATGAGTTGACAACTGAAGAACTTCAAGAACTACAGAGAGAACAGCAGGAAGTGATTGAAGATGTGTCTTCAGAGGAAGAGAAAAACATCTCAACTAAGGAAATTAAAGAATTGTGTCACCATTGGGAAAATATAGAACACGTTGTCCAAAAATGGCATCCAAACACAGCTGTGGCGAATAGGAGCGTTAACTTATTTAACGACAATGTGATTGAGCATTTTAGGAGGATTCTAAAAAAAAGACAAAAACAATCAACATTGGATATCTTTTTAATATGTAAAGGACCAAAAAGACAGAAAAAAGAATCAAGGGAAAAATCATCTAACGTTTTTAATATAGAAAGTAATGAGGAATTGTAATATGTAAGTAGAGTTTAAATAAAAAATAAAAATCGTATTAAAGAATTATACAATTGTATATTTTTTACTTTTACTGTTCAACTCATTAGTTTAAATAATGAGTTTGGAACCGATTAATGCAATTTACATTATATCTTATGCGAAAAAATGATTCGCCATTACTACAAATCGCCATTCGAAATGCCTGCTAGAACGAATTGTGTACGAATAGCGAGGTTCTACTGTACTAATTTAGTAAAATACGCGAAAAGTGTAACCAAGCCTTGAAAAATCTCACCTTTCCTTTTATTTTAATGTTTGTTTGCTATAAATGCAAGGTATATGTGATCATCATGATTGTGGTTTCCACCTATCAGAAGATTTTTTTTAATATAGATAAATATCAGATATATTCATAATTATATACGAATTGACATTTATAATATTCTTGAGTTTCATTTTTGTGTTTCCTAGTCGATAATGTGTCTATGTATACACTTGACTAATTTGTTATATATTGAGTCTTAATACTTTACTTAAATAAATCTTTAATCTTTAATTTTTTTTCTAGATAATTCACATTCTAAATCTATATTTATGTGATGAATATGTAAATTACATTTTTTTTATTATTATTATGAATAATGTAGACAGCTTCATCACAGAAACTTTTCATTTATTCAAGTAAATGACGTAGGTATTTACCTACGAAATATCAGCTATTTACATAGTAAATCGTGAGAATACATTTTTATATAAACAATTATTTTTTTACATTATATATTTATGATATAAAAGTATTTCATAATTTAAAATTTCTCAAATCCATACCTGAAATGATGATATTATAAAAAAATTGCAACATTATGAGAAATCTGAAATTTTATTTAATTAGATAGTTTATTCTTAACATTTTCTTGGGACTGAGAAATAGGCATTACCAAATTCACTACAATAAATAATAATTCTGGGAGATTCACCCAAAGAAATGACATCTTAAGGATAGTAAGGGAAAAAGTTACAAATAAGAGCATTAACACCGGAACCTTATTATTATGAAAAACAATATTTAGAAAATCATTCAATTTAGAAACACAGGGGGAATCAGTCTTCAGTCGTGACCAGAATTACGCTACTATATCCGTCTGAGTTTAATCAGTGGCTTTGTGAAGATTACGTTTAAACTATGGTTTGCAAGACCCAATGTTTTTATTATTATTTATATCAGGGCTGTCCAAGCCGTGGCTCGCCGGCCAAATGCAGCCCAGCACTGCAATGAGCGTGGCCCAACTCATAAACCCTTAAATCATAAACTTCCATAAAACATTGAAATTTATATGTAGTGATATATTTATTCCCTTTTTTGAAATAAGAATGTACATTTGTACAATACGTGAAGCTTTTGTCAAGAAGAAAATTTATTAAAAGCAAAATTATATACTCAACTATATCTATAACAGAGGTGGCCACAACGTGGCTCTCGAGCCGCATGCGGCTCTTCAGTCAATCTCGTGCGGCTCTTGAACCTCTTGAATAATACTGATTTTAAAAAGTACAGTGTGTGGCATAGATCTACCACATTTTGAAGAAGTATAAAAAAATGAAAAATTTAACTAGAAAAAAACTGAATATATTTTTGAAAAGAAGATAAAACAATTTTTTTTAAATGTGTTTTAAACATTATATCAGACGAAAAAAGTGTGGGGGGGGGGGATCAAAAATGAAAATTCTAGCCCTTTTCGACCAAAATCAACCAAATTTTGCATACATATTCTGTGGAACACCAGAAGGCTAGAAATGCAAAAACTAACCACCCAAAATCGGATGGTCAAAAATAAAAATTCTAGCCCTTTCCACCAAAATCAAACAAATTTTGTATACATATTCTGTGGACCCCCAGAAGGTTGGAAATGCAAAAACTAACCAACCAAAATGGAGGGATGGTCAAAAATTAAAATTTTATGTATACACAATTTGGTTGAGTTTGGTCAAAAGGGCTAGAATTTTTTTTACCCCTTTTTATTTGATAATGTTTAAAATACATTTAAAAAAAAAATTCATTTATTTTCTTTTCAAAAATATATTTAGTTTTTTTCTAGTTAATTTTTTTAATTTTTTTATATCTCTTCAAAATGTGGTAGATCTTTATGCCCCACCCTGTATAATATTTAAATTTAAAAATAATAATACAAAAATTAAATTTATTTGTAATGTTATAAGTAGAGCAAAACATATATGTTACTTCATTTATATTTTATAAAATAAAAAAATGTGTCTTTTAAAAAAAAAACATTAACTAATCTCCAAACAATCTGGCTCGCTTTGAAACAGTTTTATAAATTTATGGCTCCCAAAGTTAAGGTTAGTGGACAACCCTGATCTATAAGATAAAAAAATAATGAAGTTTAAAATATTTAAAAATTCTTCTTCTTCTCACATTTTCATTTTCTAAAATATTTATTATTTCAGCAATTTATATGCTACAACAGCAACCAAGTCTATAGTTATCATTCTAGTACATAAGGCATTGGGGTTTCTAGAACTTTTTTACTTAGGGAAAGTGGTGTAGGTTTTAGGTGAAACATGATATTAATTAATAAAATAAAGGGAGTGTAGTTTCACAATGAATGAAATAAAACTCAAAGAGGTTTATATCATTCATTGTGAAACTACACTCCCTTTAGTTTTTAGAACAATCACAATTAATTGATAATTTCTCTCCTGGATTAAAACTTGTCAGGATTTGTCCTTTAGATCTTTGCACGTTCATATAGTATGTCAATAGATAATCGATATTCAGGGATTATTATATCCGTGACCCTTTTAAAAATAATCAAACCCGTGGCCGTATATATACTGAAAAACACATAACAATTTGGGCTGATAATTTTTTCTCTAAAATAAGAAATCTGAAATACTAATGTGAAATTATTATTTTTTTAGCTCAGGGACCTTCTAAAGTTCTTATTTATACATTATCAACTATCTTTTTAAATAACAAATATCAATAGAATTATAATATTTTATCCGAGGCCCGAAACATTTGATTTTTCTTCAAATTTGGGCGTGTATCCAAAAGGTTGAGACCACTGATTTACATCATTAAAATTTCTTTATGATTCGTATCAATTGACCTAAAAATGATAAGATACTTCAGAAGCTCGAAATTCAAGAATATGACTGGGTTTCTCCGACCTATGAATTTTTTAAGAGTTCAACCCCTCCATTTCCACCCCATTAGGGCTGAAGACACCAAAAACTAATCAGTTCTTGTTTACATCAAGACTAAATTTTGTGCCAAATTTTATTGCAATCGGGTGAACGTCTCGAACTGCAGCGCACCCACAAAATTGAGATACACACACCCCCACATACCCACATATATATATACACTTTTGAATGTAGGGTGGTTTTGCGGTCCAGGGGCCATGATCGGAAAAATTATGATGAAATTTTCCGGAAGTCGAACCATGAGAGTGAGCGCAATAAGTATATTTTTCGAAATCTACCTAAAAATAAAAAATTTCCCGTCATTTCAATATTCAGTGAGTCTGCAAGAAAAGTTCAGTAAGTGTATACCGGATGTTGAAAAATTAAACGAACCATTAAATACGTTTAATCCTGTAATCGATATAACAAAAAAATAGTTATTATTACAATAAACTCGGTATCATTTAATTGTATATAATTGAAATTATTTGTGGAAAAATACAAGGTTACACCTGTAACGATTTCAAAGAATATTCTTTTATGACTTAATACGCATTTTAGCAATTTTATGTCATCATGATGTCAAGATGTTTATTAAATCCACCGAGAGAAATCATAATAATATGATTCCTTTATAGCTTATGCCTGTCGTGTACAATTTTGAGCTTTATTTTCCCTTGGGAAGACCGCTTGGGTTGACGTTTTTTTTCCATGCCATTTCATCATAGACTAAACCACACTCTTTTTAAAATAAATATTTTACAAAGAAAAATTTAATTAATAAAATTGCCAAGATTCCTCAACCAAATATTAATTTATTAGCTAGGTCTAAATAGTATAAAAAAATTTGCACGTTCTGATGTGGCCATCCACTTGACTTTACCATACATCCTAGCCCCTCTCTTAAATTTAATAAAATTATTTATAATCATGAAGGGGGGTTAGTTTTTACATTTTTAGACTCTGGGGGCCCACTGATTATGTATACAAAATTTGGTTGAGTTTAGTACAAGATCCTAGAATTTGACCCCCCCCCCATTTTGTGCGGTTAATTTTTGCATTTTTATTTTTCTGGGGCCCACTGATTATGTATACAAAATTTGTTTGAGTTTTGTACAAGTGCCTAGATTTTCATTTTTTGATCCTACAACCCCCCCCCCCTCCCAATTTGAGGGATAGTTTTTGAATTTTTTAAACTTCTAGGGGCCTACTGATTATGTAAACAAAATAAATTGTAATATTTCTTTGTTCACATCTATAGTCAAATCTTTAAAAGGATCGTATGGAGTTGGACAAGAATTTAAATCAAACGCAAAGTTTATTAACTAAATTGGCCAAACGTTTCGTCAACTTCTCACTGGCTCATTTGATAAACTCATTTTTTGTCCTAACTAACTATATTTATTTTAATTTATATAAATGTTAAAATAAGAGACAATCTTAATTGTTTTTTATATGTTTTATCTTTGTTTTGATGACAAATTATTGATGTTTCGGAAAAGACATATCCTTTAAAAATGTTTTTTTCTTATAGTTAGAACTCCTGACAAATAAGTATATCAAATGAGTCACTGAAGAATTCGCAAAGCAGTGACGAAACGTCTGGCGCATTTAATTAAGAAATTTTGCGTTTGATTTAAATTCCTGACCAACTCCCTTACGATCCTTTTAAAGAGTCTAAATTGTAATTATCAAATTATGGGGCATCTTAAGTTATCGTACTTTATTTATTTATTTCAATGCAAATACATTTTATTTTGGGCACAATACCTGTTTTCTGTTAATATCTTTTAGCATTACTATTATCATTATCAAATATTGCACCAAAATAGATGTGAGCAGTTAGTACACATGTTTGAAGTGTTACTTCTGTACCTAACTTTTCTAATTTCAGTTTCTCTTTATGGCAATAGATTATATTTTTATTTCTACTATTTTTATTAACAACTAGCTGCAAGGCCCGCCTTCGGCGGCCTTCTTGCTAGCCAGGGGGCACACCCTCTGGACCCCCAACCCACGAATCCCACCCTAACACTCTACTCCCACCCATCACCCCCCCCCCCCGAAACCAACCCAGCGCCCCTACCCCCGCACCATGCACCTGTGCCCAACCTCCGCCCCGAGACCATCATCCCAACACTCCATCCCGCACCCCACCCACCTCGGACCCCCAACCCACGAACTTTAACCTCCCACCCACCACACCCCCCGAAACCCACTCAACACCCCCACCTCCCGCACCATCCACCGGTGCCCAACCCCCGCCCTCACACCACCACCCCCAACACTCCTTCCTGCACACCACCTACCTCGGACCCCCACCCCCGTACCACCCCACTACGCCACTGGACCTTCACCTGAACCTCCCACTCCACCAACCCTACTAAAATTTGGCGTGATTTGGATCAATGTACAGACAAAACCTTAATTATATATATATATATATATATATATATATATATATATATATATATATATATATATATAGATGGTGCAACGTAGAAAATAATTTAATTCCGGAAATTTTTTTAATTATAAGTATAAATATAAATATTGGTAATAATTTTTATTTACAGTTAAGGTTACATTAATTTATTAACTTATAGATATTCTTTAAAGATAATATTATAATTACGACTTTTTCGTGCGTGCCGATTGAGACACTCTGGTAATAAATTTTAATAAACATAAAATAAATTGTTCATTAATACCAATATTATAAAATCGCCTTAAAATCTGAATAAAACTATTAAAAAATGACATTTTCTGCATTTTTGAACAGGAAATTCTAAAGCTGAAGAGCCCAAAATCTAATCAGTTCTTCTTATTGAAAATATGAACATTCAGCTACAAGAACGAACTTTCTACGAATTGTCGTTATTGAAATTAATAAATTATCTTGGATATCGGAATCCGGAAACACAAGCAATAAAAAAAATTGTTTAAAATGATTTTTCTCCATTTTTCACACAAATTTAAACACAATGACTAAATATTTTTTTCATATTTGTGATGAATTAATAGTGGGTTTTTAAAATTAAAAAAAAATTAATTAATGTAATGAAATTGAAAAAATTAATTTTAAATTTTTATTGACACACCCACCTGTAAATATTTAATTTAATAAAGAAAAATTATCATTCATAGAAATCATTAGAGTCTTATAGAGAAACCAATTCTATATACTATTATACAAGAAGGGCTCATTTTAAGATTTTGATTTGTTTTTATTGAACCACTTGTTTTGTTTAAAAAAATCTAATAGATAAAAAAAAACAGAAAGGGAATCGCAAACTTCACGTTACTATATTCTATTCTTTAGAATATAAATGTGAAAGTAAAAAAATAATTTTTAAGAAAAAATAAAACCGACATCAAAAAATTAAATGCAACAAATAAAATAGACTAAAAGGTATAAAATAATTATTAACTTATTTAGTTACAACTAAACTAAGAAATATTAACATGAAATTACTTTTTGTACTCGGTGCACAATGCGATTCATAAAAGGTATACCTATGTTTGACACCGACTTAAAAAGTAATTTCATGTTAATATTTCGTAGTTTAGTTGTAACTAAATAAGTTAATAATTATTTTATACCTTTTAGTGTATTTTATTTGTTGCATTTAATTTTTTTGAAGTCGGTTTTATTTTTTTCTTAAAAATTATTTTTATTTTTCTCTTTTTAGTGATGTTATTAATAGTGATCATATCATCAGAACTTGACCAAATTAATATGGCACCATCCCTAAGATATCCCATTTCCAATAAAAAAAGAATCATCGAAATCGGTTCATAAACAAAGAAGTTAGGCATAAGCAAACCTAACAAAAAAGGTCTAATACCTATGAAAAAAAAATGGGACCAATCGGAAGGTAGACCGAACCCAATGCAAAAAAAAATTCAAAATCGGTTCACAATTCGCGGAGATATGAGGTAACATATGCACAAAAAAAAAAAATTCAGTCGAATAGAGAACCTCCTCCTTTTTTTGAAGTCGGTTAAAAATGGTCCCTAACAAGGAACGAATTGCTTTTAAAAAATATTTTTTTGACGTATTGTTATTTTTTTATTTTTTGAGATTTTTCGGGTAAACTCCCTTTATAATATATAAATAATTTCTTATGTTAATTCTACATTAAGAAAATTATTTTATTATTTTTTGATTTTTATTTGAAAAGGAAAAATAAATAAAGCATCCGACGGGTTTCGAACCCGTGCTCTCTCTCCTTTGCGCGAAGAGCGGCTTATCCAAAAATAACAAAAATAATTAAAACTTTCAGTTTAAAATCAATTTGTCTAAAAATTAATTAATGTTCAAAACATTTTTATTCAAATTTAAAAGGTCAAATGTCTAGTTTCGCCTAAGATTGGCCCATCAGATATTTTTTAATCACAAAAGATTTAATTTAAAAACATAGCAATAGAAAAGGAAAAATAACTTGTTGAAAAACTATACAGAAAATTATTCAGCTATCTACGTATTAATGAATTATTCACGACAAACGATAGTCATGAACTGAAACAATTTTCGTGTCAAATTTTATTTCTATTCCAAATCTGGCAATTGATTCAAAAATAGAAACACATTAAGAATCATGTCTTCCAAGTATTTTGATAGAAGTCAGCGAACTTGAAATCTTGTTGTTTGTTTAAGGTGTTGGGTACATTGTTGATAAAGAGGCTCTCAACAAAGAATCTTTTGTAGTTGTTATTTTCTTTATAAATAGTTTTGAAATTTTTTTTGTTGAGTTTATGCCCCGTTTTTATAAGATGTTCTGTTAAGGCTGAGTGGTTAACATTTTTATTTCTGACAGTGAGATCATGTTGGTACATCCTTTGATTTTTGTTGTACCAATATAAGAGTTGTTGCATTTACACTGATATTTAAAAATTATTTGAATTGATTATCATTCTTGGTATTTTCATAGTTGGACGTGAAAATATTTTTATTTGATTGTTACTGGTATTGCAAATTTTTATTGATGTTTTGTTTCCATTAATATTTTTTGAAGCAAATATCGATATATCCCAAATATGGTAATTTAATAAAGTCTAATTTTTTCTTTTCTTTTGATTCAATCATATTTTTCTTAAATGAAACATTTTTTATGTGTTTCCGTATTATATGATCTGGATAATTGTTAGATCTTAATTTCAACAATAAACCATTCAAATCCTCATTCAGAAATATTTTCGAAGTTGTATCAACGATTTTTTTTGAAAGAGTTTTTCACTCTATTTATTTTTTGAGTTATAGGTGCAAAAGAGTAATAATTAGTAGAGATTGTGGTGTTGGTGCAAGGTGAAACATCTTTAATAAAGATAAGAGTAAATAAATATTATATTTAATATTGATTTACTATGAGTTAAGTGATTCTTGGTCGCTTATTTCACATTAAAACTAAAAAATTAAAGATGTAAAAAATTTCTTTTTCATATATATTTCAGGCTATCAACCCATCTTAATAACAGTTATTTTCTGTACTTCCTGAAGATGGGTTGATAGCCCGAAATATATATATTGAAAAAGAAAATTTTTTTACATCTTTTAATTTTTTTAATTTTAATGTGAAATAAGTGACCAAGAATCCTTAACTCATAGTAAATCAATATTAAATATAATATTTATTTACTCTTATCTTTAAAAGAGTAATAATTTAGCGCAGACCCAGAAGCGTAATGTTTTTCATAATGTTTGAAAAATACCTTACCATTGCATATTTTAATAGTTAAATCTAAAAAGTTTATGATGTTATTCAGAGAAGATTCAGTTATATATCAATATTGTTATTTTATTTATAAAAATAATGATGTGAAGCATCATTTCTCTAATGGAAATGCGTTCCTTGTTAGGGATATTCTTTTTTTATCTGACTTCTGGAGTACAATACCTTTAATTTTTAAGACCACCCACATAGTTTAAATAGAAGTTTAATTGGTATTTCCTATTAAATATCCCCCTCAATCATAATACTCAAAATTGAACAGAAACTAAATTCTTTTCTCCTCTTCCCGATTCTTTTCAAATAATTTTTCTTCTTCATTTCGATTTCCTTTTTTCCTATTCATTTCCAATTGAATTATTCTATTCCCTTTATTATTTATCAAGAATATTCTAATCGAGCATTGAACTCAGCACGCCCGTGGCTATCGCAAGCAGTTTAACAAACCCGCACCTGCAGGTGCAAACTACAAGCAACAACACACACAAATACTCACTTGAAATCCATTCTATAGTAAAAAAATTCAATTAAAGATGAATATAAAAGATTCTTTTCATTTATTTATTTATTTCTTCTTTGATGTTAAAAAAATTGCTAATGAAAATTTAATTGTATCTTACCTATTATCTTCAAATCAATTAATAATTATAATTATCCATCTTTCGATTGGATATTGAAATCTTTGCCGAGAGATAATTTGTCTCCCTGAAAAAATCGGTTGAGCAGAAATCCCATTCGAATAGAATGTTTGACAACCAAAGTTAGCTGTATACTTTTGAGCAACATTCGAGGGCCCACTATGTCAAATAGTTTTTTATTCAAATTGAAAAAGTGGTCCCTAACAAGCCATGAATTTCTCTTACAGAATCCATATAGTTTCTAATACTGTGTAAATCTCTCCCAGTAGATAGTAAAATGCTGTAAGTACATATATAGCTCATTTAAAGTACAGTTAATAGTCAATTTACTTATTAATTTTAAATTTTTTAGGTTTTTGAAAATTCATGAAAATAAAGAGAGATAACTTTTTTTTTAATTTCTCAGTCTAGTGTTTTGAAACGAAACATTGACTTGTGACATGGAGGTGAATTTTAAATTGTTTATTCCTCAACGTGTCTATCTGGCTTGTTGCATTATATTGAAATTGCTATACCTATTTTCTTCAAATTTAGTAGAAATTCATCCCTTATTAAGGACTACATTTTTTTAGTATAATAAATTAGGTATTTTCGTGAAGAGACTGATAGATTCAATTGAACTTTGATGGAAAGTCAACTCTGAAAGATAACGAAAACTTACAAATTCCGAGTAACAAAATGTAATTTTCATTATATTTAAAACTGGGGTTTTGTAGGATCTTCTTCTCTCTTCAGGGCTTAAGAGGGCCAAACAATCCATCTGATTCTTGTCTCTTTATCAGTTCTTATGTTTAACTTGGTCTTGGAATTTGCCATTGAAATCAACAGAATTATGTTTAAAAAAGGTATATTTTGCGCTTTATCTTTTTCGAGATATTTCAAAAAGTACAAAACCCTTTGAGTGAAAAAAATTTAGCGAAATTTTGGTCTCTCAGTCTATAAGAAAGCTACGTATAATAAATATCGAAAAAATAATTAGTATTTATTTTCCAAAATATCTCAAAGTAATGAGTTTCCAAATTTTGTGTACCTGAACATATATTATAAAAGATCAATGAAAATATCAAAAGGAAATATTATATTTAGGTTTTTTTATAATTGAATTTAAGAGCTGATTAGATTTTGCTGAGAATGAATTGACTCAAAATTAGTAAGAAAAGGGCTCTTAAATAATTAAATCATAATTTTTTTACAGTAAGTAACAGAGAAAATTGAAATTTCTTTCTTGTTAAAATTCGGTTCTCTTTGGATCTTAATTGGATTCTGATGTTCAATAGCGTGGGTTTTCAAATTTTTCTTTATATCTATAAGAAATCCTAGATCCATATTGATCAATTTGTGTCAACTTTCACCGAAAATTGATAGTGACTGAAATTTGTTAAAATTAAATTTATATTTAATTTAATTTAAACATTCAATGTGTATGGCCACGTCATTTTATTTCAAGAATTAAGTATTTTTTTATTTTTTTAAATTTTATTCCAGTTGAAATCATTTAATGGAATAAATTAAGGTTTTACTCGGAAATTTTTAGAAATTCATTTTTTAAAAAAATATATATTATGTTTTTTAAATTTGATTTGCTTTAAAGTTGGCTTCTTATAAAAACATATTAAAGGCCATGTAACAAGCTTACGAGGTTATTTTTTTCTAGGTAGATATATTTTAGAGTAGGCATTAATAAGAATACAGATTTTTTCCATTTCTCTCGACAGGGACTTAGATTTTATTTGAATTCGTTTCAATGAATGTATCTTTACTTTTCTGGGATTTATACCACAAAAAATAAATAAAAGAGATTTTATGACAAAAGCGACATAATGAAAGGATTCAAATGCGAGTACACTTGTTGGAATATCGATTTTGAATGCCCGCATTTCTATCCAAGTGGGAGAATGAGCCTTTCTGGAGAGAGATAAAAGCTGTGTGCTGTTGGTATTCTCTCTTATAAGTACAAATCCTATGAGTTTTGTAACTAGAATGATTCACAAGTCTTACAAATTTTAAAATTTAAATACACAAATTTAACTTAAACATCCAATCGGGTATTTAACTCATAAGAAATATAAATGAAATATTTCTAATTAAATGTTGAAGGTCAGACCTGCGTAACTATATAGTCTCTAACAAAGATAGTACATATAGGTAGCAGTGGCGGTTGGTGATTTTTCAACCAGGGAATGCTGTCAAAAATACCCTTCATTTTTTGAAATTTTATTTTCATCTTCGTTTTTTTTTCAAATTTCATTGAATACGGCATTATTTTCATTTTTCAAATTTGACATTAGATTTTTTCAAAAATGTATTTTAGGACTCGCTCCAAAATTATACTTTGTGTGAGTGAGGGTAGGAGTCAGAAATTAATTCTTGTGACTTAAACTCCACAATCCCTGAGATGGAAATCGACCATCTTGCACAATGAATCAGCCTGTTCTATAAGAAAAATCTTAAATTTCTCCTAATTCTATTGCTATAAGCAAGCTATGACTTGTCTATAGCACTCTTAGTTATTTCCGATCTTATATATTGAGAGTTCTTAGAAATGAATTAGTCCAAAGATTCTCGAATCATCTTTATTTATTCATTTTTTGTATAATTTGATATCTCCTCAGCGAGAACAATTTTTATTCGACTAAAACTCGTCTGGACTTGTCTTTGACATGCTTGAACTGGAAGATATACCAGCCAGGGACTTCAAACCTACTATCAGCACCCTTTTCGTAAAATCATTCATTTTAATAGCCCCTTGAAACTATGCAACAATTTTATTTCTCTTCGAGAACCAATATACTTTTCAAAACAAAAAAATGTTTTTTAAAGAAATATATTTATTAGAAAAAACGGATAATAATTTGAAAATTTAAAGATTCTCCTGAAATTTTGAAGTCGACCTTATATGTGATATTTATGAAAATAACCTAAATGTTTTAAATTGTAGGAATGGGTCCCATCCACAGCATCCATCGACCGCACGCCACTGATAGGTACCTATACATATTTATAATCCTTATATATATATATATATATAAAATTTTGTATATGTTTATTTGCATCGAGCAGAAGAGAACCGCATTGCTTTTGCCTTTAAAAGCTCAATTTCAATTTTTTCAAACCCAAAGAAAATAATAGATATGTACTTTTTGCAGTAATTCATGCTTTTTCTAAAATTTTTCATATTTCTCACATTTCTCCATATATTTTACGAACTAATAAGCTTCCCTCGTTTTCTTTTTTTCTTTAATCGAAAAAAATCAAATAAACACCGATTTACCTTCATTTAATACCAATAAGTCGATACATAGCTTAGAATAAAAGTTGAAGTGTTGCAGGCACTTTCTGGGATTTTCAATTTTCGAAGACTCCTATCTACAAAACTACTAAAATCACCGAAAAATTCAACGTGGTGTATGTACTGTACTTCTAGATCATTTAAAGGAAACCAAATTTAAATTTTAATTCAGGAATTAGCCAGAAACAATGGTTAGGTTTTGGCCGAAATCGACATATCTCTTGTTTTCCTATAGTTTTCCTATAGTTCAGTCCTATATTCTCTCCTTACTTAAAGTTTTGGGTGTTTTTTCTTTTTTTCAAAAACGATTCTTCAATTTTTTTATATAAATGGGTTTGCTTAAGAATTTTCAGAACTCCTGTGATTCATATTTTTTTATCTCGATTGACGCAGTGTCAGTGTAAGCAAAAACTATTTTAATAGCTATAAGTCGAATAGCAATGTCTGTCAACTTATTGATCCTACACCTGGGTCTAATTTAAAACGGGAAATTGGTAGGATGATTTCAAAGTTGATGTGGTATGCACACCAGTTTATTAACTTTTAAAAGAATTTCTTTTGTTGATTTCTGTGACAGATTTATCGATTAAATATTTCTAAATGGCGCATATTATTTTTAATTAATTTAATTAAGAGCTGACGACAATACAAATTTTAAATCTAAAGACGTACCTACTTTTAATTAGGTCCATTTATGGGGTATAAATTAGTTATTTAAAAGAATGAAGAAAATAGCATAGCCAAATTTAGCTTTGATTGGAATTTCTTCAAATAAAATGGGAATTGATTTAATTACTGCCAACGAGCTTTGCATCTAAACTCATTTTCTTTCGGAAGTTAAGCAGCTTGTAACTGTGGTATAACTTGGACTTGAGACCATTTTTCTGCCGTTTCGAATCCAGTCTTGTTGATTGCATCCCAATAAGAAAATACTAGGAATTTTGACTCGATATTTCTACAAGAAGGTATTGAATAAATCTCTTAAGGCTTAAAGCATTGTCTACATTTGGTCGAAGTGCCGAAAATCTTTGGATGCCACTTAATTGTTAGACATTAAAGATCATCCAATTGATTTAGATCCAAAAATGACCAAAATCTGGCAGTCATTTTATCGAAATTTGAATTCAAGTTTTCGCCATAAATAAATGTTTTTTGAGATCTCTAGTGCAGCGATTATTAGCCTTTTCTCTCGCGGCCATTAGGATAATTTTCAGACCCTATTTTTCAGTAACGTTAATAAGTTTTGTTTATAGAGACTTCAATAAAAGGCAAATTTAATTATTTTCATACGCTCAACAAAAATGCCACCCCCACCCCCTTAGTGTTTTTAAAATGCTCACCAAAAATCAGCTCTGATTTTAAGAGGTCACTCAAAATTTCCAAAATGGTAGATAATTGAATTTTTTTTCACGTCATGTTATTATTGCCTACGTTGAAAATTATAAATATTTAAAGTCCATATATCAATTTATAGAAGTTGCTCTAGATTTTTTTTTAATTTTTTAAAGTAGTGTACTTTATATGTTTTCGAGTGATCTGTAAATATAAATATTTTAATTTTTTTTCTTTGTTCTTGGCATCTTTACGAATAGAAATGAATTACGAGATACCAAGAAAAAACATAGAAACAATTTTTACTACTGCACTTTAATAACAAAAATTTAAAATTTAGATTTACAGGTCACTCGAAAACATCTAAAGTACACAACTTTAAAAATTAAAAAATAATCTTGAGTGACCTTTATAAATTAATAATATGGACTTAAAATTTTCTCAATATTTATAATTTTCAACGTAGGCAATAATAACAATAACAAATCCAACTTTCTACCATTTTGGAAATTTTAAAAAATCTTGAGTGACCTCTTGTAAAATTTTTAATCGAGCTGATTTTTGCTACATTTCAAAAAATATGTTAAATTAACATATTTTCATCGCGATATCAAAAATAAAGAAACGTTTTTTTTTTTGGGGGGGGGGTGCTACCATAATTGATATTTTAATTCTCATCAAACAGAGGACAACCTTATTGATTTCTCTTTATAAATCAACATCTCAGGTATTCTCAGCAAAACAAAATATTTTTAAATAAATAAAAATACGCTTCTCAGGCTAATTTGTACAAAACAACATAATCAAAAGTAACTAATAAAAAAATTGAGTATCAGAAACCACCATCCTTGCCATCTTAATGAACTAGCTACACTATGTTCTTTAGAATATTCGAACGAAAGGACCACGATGTCTCCCCTGAGGCAAAAACGACAAATGATACTTTATCTAAATGCCGCTTTGAACTAATAAATAGCATGTTCGGACCCCAATTATGTCCAAAAACAATATAGATATCTTCCAAAAAAAAGGCCCTATATACCCGTAAATAACACCTAGAAAATAAGTTAAAGTGAATCGTCACAAAAAACATTTCTTAAACTTCTATATTTCTCTTCAAAATTTCCCACTTGGCAATATGCTTTGAATAAAATTTACACTCCTTGAAAAAATTCTGACTACCCTCTGAGTTAATTAACTACATATATATGTATTTTTCAGACAAGAGTTATTAATCATGAAATAAATTTAATAATTTCAATAAAATAGTTTATATTTCATAAAGAGAAATCAATGAGGATGTCCACTGCTTGATGAAAATAAACATTATACATGTAAATAAAAAACTTAAATATGTATTGAATTTGCTAGACGCTACAGTTCGAAGGCTTGATTTTCATTATCAGTCTTTTTGAATTATAAATATTTAATCTGTAATTTCTCATGGGTTCACTTACCCGATTAAATATAGATAAATTCTTTTGTTGTTATAGCAACCTAGCCACAGTAAATAGATGCATGTAGTATGTATATCTTTATTTCCATCAAGCAGAGGACAATCTTATTGATTTCACTATATGAATCAACAACTCTGTTATTCTTAGCAAAATAAATTCCTTTAAATTATTTTATAATTATTTTAAAAATTAACTAATCAGTTTCAAGGGCCATTAATTGACTATCTTCAGTTGTACTTAACTAAAAAATTAAAAAATAAATCATTCTTTTAAATTGTTAACCAGTGGTTATAATAAACCTGCTAGAAAGCTGAGACTTATTGGTTTGGTAAGTTGAAACAACACTCCACTGATGAAAATTGCCGAATCAGTAAAATTTGTGGACAGCGTAATTGAGCTTTGAATAAGTTTTTATTTTTTTCTCGAATTAGTTGTGCCCAAAAACAACAACTATAATTCAATACTATTGTTGCCGGAGGACTTGTTATTATATAAAAACATCCAAAGGCATATTTATTAAAATAAAATACGTAAAATTACGCAGTGGTCTTTAAAATTCACCCTTTTGATGGCGCCTATTCATAGGAATTGAAAAGATGTTTTTCATTTATTTTTATTTACGCTATTTTTTTAAGTAGATGGAGCATTTTTTTAATAGAAGCTTTGAAATCAATCATACAAATATTGACTCATTTTTCTCTATTAGATCATTCTTTAATGGAATTTGAAATTTATGTGTTAACAGATGATGAATCATTTGTTGACGGAAAATATTAGATATATAAAATATAAAAACTTGGTTTTCTATTTAGATCCAGACGATATTTTACGCCCATTTAACTCCAAGACTTAATATTCAGGAGAATTTTCTTTAAGCATCCATTTATCACCCTGAATAAAATTCACGAATGGGCAATAAAATGAATAGAATTTTTTTCTACTTTATCCATAGCTTATCGAAGCTCTATGGGATAATATATTGTTCTAGTTCTCTGGCCAAGGGCGGCTTCAAAGGGTCATAAAATATGTGTATTTTTGCTCCCTTCTGAATTGTATCAAGAGTGTAAGAGAATGTGAAAGAAACCCTGAATGTTTACAATTTTGTAATCGTGCACGAAAAAAGTGTTTTTTTTTCTAAACCACCCGTCCATAATCTATTCTTACCCGCCCACCGTGGGACATCGCAGTCTCCGCTTTTTGATTATCCAAATGATCATCAAAAAGGCTTAAAAAAGATTTTCACTGTTTAGAAATTAGGAATGAATAGAATAAAAAGGTGTGTGGTTGGTCTAACTATGTTTAGTAATGTATGAGTCCAATAGGCATAGAGAAAGTACTACTCTAATACCTACTAGGGAAGAGATTTCTTCCTATCTTTCTTTATTTCTCTTTCGTGTACAGTGTGTCTATGTGTTTTATTTTCAGGTACAACAGACATACCCATACATTTATTAAACATTAAAACTAGCAACCACAAACATACCTTTATATTTTAGGATCAATTTATAATAGTGATAATCCGCGAATTTATTTTCTCACAAAAGAGGAATTAGAATTTAGGGGGCGATTTTAGAATTTTTTTAATAACATATATCTGCGCCTTCGCCAACGATATTTTTGTGATTAAAAATGAGGTTTAGGCCTTTTAATTTTTAATTATACGGATTTTTTCTACAAAATATTTTCTTTATTCACCTTCTTTCAACCTTCTTATAAGTGGGTAATTATTTTGTAAAAATTTCATCTTAGCGTTCTTGGTGGCGAAATTTTTTGAACTTGTAGTAGTAGTTATTGGTATATTATAAAACTCATTGATTAATTATAATTTAATTCTTTCTAAGATTAACTACTTTAGTTCGAGGAGGCCAATTAATTAATTGACATGAATTTAATGCTGCTCAAAAATTTCTATCGGCTTACTTTTCATTGAAAGATATTTAATGGTGAATAGTCTATTCTAAACAATAATATTTTATTTATTTAAACTTACTATCAAAATCTCTATCATATTATTTTTAAATAGTCTCACACTTACCTTAGAAAACGATTTTTCAATCGAGACTATTCAAGTAGATATGTGTTGTTGTCTGTCGTTGTTGTTGTTAGTATTGTCGATGTTTTAAGTAAAGTTATAACAAGTAAATCGGTTGTTAAAAATATACAATTTCGTTGTTGGTAATATTGTTATTGATGTTGAGACTTTTGTGGTTAGAATAATGATCTGACAGTTTATAATTGAATTACCCTGTGGAAATACTATATAAATAGATTATTCACTCTATTTTAATAAAACAGAAATCATTATTTTTCCTACCTGGATTTAGTTTTCAACCATCCTCTTAGAACAATCATTTTCTGGGTATATTTGTTTTTATTGTCATAAAGTTAGCTAATTTTCATATTTAAATAGTAATTATACAATCAAAATTTTACAACTAGTGAAAGAACCTTTAGAATTTTTAGTAGAAAAACAAATAGTAAATCTTAAAAATCTTAATATCTTTTTAATTCTATTTTCTCATATTTTTTACTTTATCTAATGCAAAGCAAGTATTGTAATCGGTCTCGTGGAAGATTAAGTTGTTTACCATAAAATAATTTAGTCTTTTTGATTTTAAGTCGATTCTTCCATGTTTTCAGTAGAGGTTACCATTAATAGTCAAAACATCAAAAATGGAAAGTAATGAGGTTATTCCTCTAGTATTAGATAAGAGTTGATCGTTATTTTTTACTATGACTTCAGCAATGGTTACCAATAATAATCGAAACGTCAAAAATCTAATGTAGAATTGTTATTACTCAAGTATTAGATGAGAATCGATTGGTATTTTTGATTTTAAGTCAACATGGACTGCAAATAGCCAGTGATATCTGACTAATAATAAAGGAATGAACATATTAATATTTCAAATGACTTTGGATAAAGTTTAGCAACGATCTGATGCAGTTTATTTTACAAGGGGCTTGCTTCGTCATCATGGGGTAGCGAAACTGAAAAGGTTAATTTAATATTTCAAATGACTTTGGATAAAGTTTAGCAACGATCTGATGCAGTTTATTTTACAAGGGGCTTGCTTGGTCATCATGGGGTAGCGAAACTGAAAAGGTTAGGACACTCTGTTCTAATATCTAGAATCTCTTATGGCTGCGTCCAATTTAAATCTTGATAAGTCAATATGTTCTTGATAAAATCGATTAACGAATCTTCATCTGGTAATATTTTCGAGTTGGCTTTTAATCTTCTAAATCTGCAATATAATTACAGACAAAACACTTTCATAAATTAAACAAATTATTTAAAACTAAAGGGTTTAAATCACTAAGGTGTCACTGATAAATCAAAACCAGTAATATATTTTCGCTTAGCAAAATCCCTACACACTTTGACCATCAATTCGTTCTACCTGTACTTAATTCGACAATAAAGTTTCCGAAGTGATATTAAATGATAAAAGCGGCAAAGATTAATGACTTTTGGTCATGTTTTCTTTTTTTGTTTAGGTGATCCTAACACGTGATAAAAAGTGAGACTCTCAAGTCAGACCTTTTTTTCTTTACCCCCGCCCCGTTTCGCCTTTTTCCATTTAAAGAAATTATGGGTCCGCCTGTTCTTTAGGTTCCTTTGAGGGCCCCCGCTGAGTGACCCACCGCCCTTTAAGTCAATAGGCCAGTTCTCACCGTGATCGGTGACCTAAACCAAAGATAAAAAACAGGGGAAAGAACATTTTTTCTTTTTTTTGTCAATATATGATGATAATCAGGGATGAAAAAAGCTACAAATTTTTTTCTCATATAAAATATCTTTATCTAATAGAATTTTAATTTGTTTGTTCAATCGAGATCATTTATTTGTTTACTATCGAAAATGATCATTGGATTTTTAAATCACTGTAAAATTTATTACTTACCTATTTTTTTGTTTACCTTCTTTTTACACTGGCAATAGCATATACCTTAAAGAGAATACCTGTTTCTTTTCTTGTGAAGATTTTAATTTGTTCCTAAGATTTTTTGAGAAATTAACTCCCTCTGCCTCTCTCTTCCCTGAATTCTTTTGAGAAATGTTAAATTCTATCTTATAGGTGCTACAACTTTTGGTTAAATAAATAAATAAATATAGTTTATTATGATGAAATAAAGTTTCATTTGCTAAAATCACACTATTCCTAGACATTTAACAGTCTTTCGTGATTATATTGGATACACGTAGAATAAATGCTTTTCACCAACTCGTTTCTCGCTATGACTTACAGAGATTGTTTCTCCATTTTTGCTTCTTTAATGACTCTATACCCTTTTAGGTCTTCTCAATTTACTCTATGGGATGCAAGACACACGACTAGGATCAATATATCAGTAAGCTCAAATATTCCTATAAGCACATGCATAGTGTCTATAGTCGGTCACTCATCCAAGAACTTGTTACGACAACACTTTAAGTTTTTGGTTGAAACCCTTCTTGGACCAGAGACAAGTTGGCGATTTGTTGATTTATCTCGAAGAAGTTCCCCGTGAATGGTCTGGTAACGTGCCCAAGCGATTCGACCTGTTTAAGCCCCGATGCTGATTGAGGAGAGGAGATATGTATTTCAAAGAAGAGATTGTTTAATATTGGTTTTTATTGGTTAATTATAAGTATACATTTCTCCATTGCTGATGGCTGGAGAGCTTAAATTCATCTCTTAACTCCAATTGACAACTTCCTGACCACCCCAAGTGGGTTTCAGCTTCGAACTGCCAACTCTCTGACTGACCAAAAGGCTGCTTGAAGAGTCGAAATTTTAAGAACTTCTCATAGGCCAAATTCTTGATTAGCGGGGCGTATCTTAAAATCATTCCTCCCATTTTTAGAAACTTACCCTCTAGAATTTTCCCATGGAAAAATAACATTTACAATCGCCATCTGGGGGCTAAAAGCCATTGACATTTACGTCCAGGAAGTTGTAAAATCCTTTAGCTATTGTGAAATGGTCACATTCGAGGATCAAAAGGGGAGCCGACTGCCAAAATATTACCCTTAAGAATAATTATATTTATACTCAAGGAAAAAAATTCTCGACGGCACAACAAACTAACCACACTATATGTTGAATATAAGATTTCGAATTGCTGATAGAAATAGACTTTAAATTTCTAAGAGAATCAAAAGAGGTTGTCATCTATTAGATCTGAGATGGAATGAACTATTTTTAATGTCACAAGGTTTGTTACCACTTCGGTAATCGAACCCGAGTGCCAAAATTACCAATTGCAGCCAATTGGCTACTCTGTGAGGTGAACCTCTCTGACATAATTATGTATCGTGCAATTTTGGCACTCAGGTTCGTTTCCCCAAAAGATCCTTTCTGATATATAATTAAAAATAATCCATTCCATTTCGGATAATAATAGATGACAATATTTTCTGATTTTCTTAGACAATACATGTAGTTTAACTTCAACAATTGTAGAAAACGGTGCATTGAACAAATCGAGGAGATTTACGAGTCTCCTTCTTGTGCCATACTTGATTCCGAGCTTTAGTAATTATTATTTACAGCTGTACAATATTCTAGAAGAAAATTTTCGCAGAAGTTGTTTCACAATGCCCTTTCTAACTCTGTAAATACAGGTACTTAATTCAAAGGCCATAAACATTTTTTTTGTATTGTTTTTCTAATATCAATACAATTACACATTTATAAGATTTCCTAAAATATATTTCAACGAGTTGGCTAATCTGTTTGTTCAGTTCGTATCTGATATAACCGCGAAGGGGTATTGAAAAATACTTCTTTCGCAAAAAGTGGTTTTAAGGGAAGGATTATTGATTTTATCCTGAAAAATTGAAATTTAATGTATCTGTGAACTCGGATATGGCTTATGTTGGGATTTCCAAAAATCATAAAGAATAGAAATTGAAATCAGTTCTTTAGAATTCAAAATGATAAAATAATTGGTTCGAATTTTTTTCGAATTTGACTTCGTAGTGGTGTTTTATGATTTTATTAAAATATTAATTCAATCGCCTGCAAGAGGATAAGATTCTGACAGGTGCCAGCCAAATACATGATAAAAAGAATAGGAAAAACTAGTTTCCTTGAAATTAATTAAAACTGTTTTATATATAAAGTTTATATCATTTATTTATTTTTTTCAATTTTCTTTTTCTTGATTGATAAAATAATTGAATTCAAATGATGACAAATTGAAATTAAGGTGAAAAAAGTAATTTCCGAGAGCACAAGGACACACAATTTAATTATAAAATAATATCCTCTTTTAAAAGTTCTTAAGTTTCTAAGTTACCTACATTAATAATTTGCTGAGTCTTTAAAATCTTCTTTAATTCAAATAATAATTCCCTACCTACACACTAGTAATAAATAGATGAAATTACTGATTTCATAAAAGTTTTATAGATATAATCAAAACAAATCAGAATTATATCAATCGTCTAAGTAAATTCATTAAGATATATTTTCATTCGAGAAATCCAATTTCGTGTATATAAAGAGACTGAGGGCTATGTCAGGTTGAGATTTAGAGAAATAAAGGTTCTACTTTTTTTATAATAATATTGATACAACTTAGAACGATCCACTGTAGTTTGGGGTGGACCCATGCATCATGAAAAGAAAAAGAAATTCCTGGGATTGGATCGGAGTTGAAAATATTTGTGGAAGCGAGTCTTGAAAGACTGAAGGTCGTTTATATAAGTTCCCAATGATCAAATAAATTATACAAACAATAGTTTAATTATTATTAATTTTTTAAAAATGAACGCTAAATTGGCAGATTTTACAATCTATAAATATTAATCTGTTAAAATCTTTGTATACAGTGAAATAATATAAAAATGCCTGCACGACGTATTGTCATCGGTCGGACTACTCGACGAAATCAAAATTCACAAAGATATCTAGCAAATCTCACACCAGCACAACGAGCGCAAACACAAGAAAGAACACGAATACGGGTGGCACGTAACCGTGCAGAAGAAATGGAGGAACAACGAAACCAACGTCTAGCCACTATGAGGGTATTAAGGAGAACATCACGTAATTATACAACAGATGTAAATAGACGTTTAAGTCAGTTGACTAATAGATTGCAATTACAATTATCATCATATCATCGAGTTGCATTCAATTATGATCCTGCAATTGAATATTGTGCTCAAGCTGAAATTGTGATTGGTAACATGGATAAAGAATGCAATTTTTGCCATGCTTTAAAATTTAAAAATGAAACGGTAGGAATGTGTTGTTCATCAGGAAAAGTTGTTTTGCCAGCATTAAATGCACCACCGGAACCTTTGAAATCATTAATGTCAGGAGAAAATGCAGAATCAAAATTATTTTTAAAAATAATCAGAAAAATAAATTCCTGTTTTCAAATGTCTTCTTTCGCTGCAAAAATTATTCCTAACATTAATGCACAAGGTGTCAATTACAATACAACGTTTAAAATACAGGGACAAGTGTATCATCAGATTGGCTCTTTGCTTCCACTAGCGAATGAAACTCCGAAATTCTTACAAATATATTTCATGGGAGACGAAGATGAGCAAGTTAATGTTCGTTGTCAATTTCAACACATCCGAAAAATTCAGGAACGATTAATTGTATCAACATTAGAAACTTTTTTGGCAGAAAATAATCATCTCATTCAATTGTTCAAAAGTATGTCAAGAAGATTGCAAAATGACAATTACATGATTGTCATTAAAGCAGACAAAGTTCCATCTGGCGAACATGCACGTCGATTCAATGCTCCAACTGTTAATGAAGTAGGAATAGTGATGGTTGGTGATGCATTTGAACAGAGAGATATTCGCATAATGCGCAGAAACAACACTCTCCAGAACATTCATGATACGCATCGTTCATACGACGCATTGCAATATCCATTAATATTTTGGGAAGGCGAGGATGGATATCACATAAATATCAAACAAACAAATCCAGCAACAGGTACACTAATACTATTTACAAAGAAATTAATATTTATATTTACACAGGAATTAATATTCACAAAATATTTTCGTTATTTTATAGGAGGAGAAACGAATAAAAGTAAGCGCCATGGATTTCTATGGGCACAGAATTATGATTCGAACCAACCAAGATAATCATATTTTAAAATGCCGTCATTTATTTCATCAATACATTACAGACATGTATGCGAAAATCGAAGCGAGCGATTACGGTATATTCGTTTCAATCAAACGAAATTGCGCGCTGAAGAATACATTCATTTACGTGATGTGCTATAAATAATAATGTTGATGGAAATTTAAATATTAATGACATTGGAAGCTCGTGTTGCATACTACTACATCATCATATGCAGGCAGCGACCACGTCATCATGCAAGAATACCGCATCATGGATGCCAATACGACTTCCGCGTTCGTGTTTATGGTCAGACTAGACTTGTTCAATCCCCATTAACTTTGCAATCCGCAATGGGAGCGAAATTAAAAATATTCCGTTACCTGGACAAGAAGCAAAGTGATCGTCACGATATTTTACAGCACGAAGTTTTTAAACAGAATTAAAATCATTAATTAGACCTCATTCGTCAAACATCACGTAATTGCCGTTGAATCCCCGCTGCTGGATGTTAATTACAAATCAGAGTGGCCAAAAGCAGTGGTTTGCCTCCTTCGCTCATCGACCATACAGCTTGGTTAGTGAAAACAAAATTAGGCCTGAGAAGGGAAATTCGACAAAATAATCTCAGCCGAAAGGCTCCCCTCAACAAAAACACAGATCCAGAGTTATTTCAGATTGAGGCTGCCACGGCGTGTAGTCCATCGTCCTTGCGGTTCTATAAATATCGAATTCGCCATGTATGAAGGATGGTAAATGCACAAAACGGTTTCCAAAAGATTTCGTTATAATCGGATACTTTATCACTGCTGAAATGACGGATATCCGTTGCGCCGTCAGACGATCTGCAACTGAAAATGAGTGGACATTCCTGCAATAAATGTTAAAGTCGAGAAACGGACAAATGACATTGAGGAGAATCGATAACCGATGGGTTGCTAGTGCCATATTCGCCACTACTATCAAAAACATACCGTATAAAGCGCATAGCACATCGTTGAGATTTTGCAGCTCAGTCAATTCAATTAAATACATCTGTAAATATGTGAATAAAGGCAGTGACATGGCCGTGTTTGCAGTTCAAGGTGTCGGACGTAAATGATGAAATTGCACGTTACCAAATGGGCAGATACATAAGTAGTAATGAAGCTGTATGGCGAATCCTTTCATTTCAAATTCATGAAAGAGAACCAGCTGTCACTCATTTAGCAATACATCTTGAAAACGGGCAACGTGTATACTTCACTGAACAAAATGCAGCAGGACGAGCAGTAACTCCACCAAAAACAACATTAACTGATTTCTTTCGATTATGCCAACAACAAAATGTTTATGGTCAATTTGCAAAAACATTGCTCTATTCAGAAGTTCCAACCTACTTCACATGGAATAAATCAAGAAAATCACTGCAGGAACCTCGTAAAGGGGTATGGCAGCTTCAGAATATCCAGGAATTTTTTCTACCGAATGTTTTAGGCAGACTGCACACCGTTCATCGTCTCGCAACGTGAATGCTTTTGCCGACGATTGTTGCTGATTAATGCTCCAGGACCAGCATCATTCGATTATTTAAAAACGGTCAATGGGTGAATTACATGCAAGGAATCATGATGCGTGCCTAGCATTACGATTGTTAGAAGAAGATTCGCATTGGGATACAACTCACGCCGATGCCGCTCGGTTCATCGCCACATCAAATACGATAGCACGATTTGCCCATTTTATTGACTTCAACGCAGTTTTCCAACTAACCCGTCTAAATTGTGAAAAAATATAAGGCTTCAACTGAGGAAGATGTATTACACATGCTCTACGTACAATTGAG
The DNA here is from genome assembly GCA_024734495.1 of Forficula auricularia. Lineage (NCBI taxonomy): Eukaryota > Metazoa > Arthropoda > Insecta > Dermaptera > Forficulidae > Forficula > Forficula auricularia. Next base: position 3,107,952 of record JALMQS010000078.1, read on the forward strand.
GAGAACGAAGACATACCGCCAGAAATATACAATGAATCTTTGATTGAGTTGAAGAAATTTATCCACGATCATTTCGAATCAACCACTAATGGGGAATTCGGGGATGCCATCACTGCTAATCGGCCAGCAAGTGATTTATTTAATCGCATGATAGTGCAACGTGAACAATCGTAACAATTCTGATGGTCAATGCATATGTTCAAGAAAATGAACCAAAATTGCGACCAGAGCAAAAATTAGTTTATGATGAAATATAAGTATGCAGTCGTTGCTCAAGAGGGCGGCTTTTTTTGGATGCACCAGGTGGAACAGGGAAAAACATTTTTACCTTCCGCTCATATTGCACAAATACGGCCTCAAGGTGATATTGCTTTGGTACGGCATCATCTGGAATTGCTGCGACTTTATTAGATGATAGAAGGACAGCACATTCATACCAAAATTGCCATTGAACATACAAAAATGAAAAGCGTATGTAACATTAAAAGAATTCCGGTATTGCCGGATGTGCTTAGGAGATGCAGCATTATTTATCTGGGATGAATGTACAATGGCACATAAACATTCTTGGAAGCATTACATAGCTAACATTAAAAGATTTGAAAGGCACAGTGAAAGACTTTTTTGGTGGTGCTCTCATTTTATTGTCTGGAGATTTCAGACAAACATTACCCGTTATATCACGCTCAAATATACAAGATAAAACTAATGCATCTTTGAAGGCATCATCATTGCAGCGCACCGTTCATAAATTGAAATTATCAACTAAATATGCGTCCAAATTCAAAATGATTCGTCTGCTGTGAAGATTTCTAAACATTTGCTCGATATTGGCGATGGGAAAATGCCTATCAATCCAACAAATCAAAAGTGAAATTTCCAGATGGTTTTTGTATGATATCAAGAGATGCATTAATTATGAATGTTTTTCCAGATATTCGGGTTAATTTAAAAATCATCAATGGTTGAGTGAACGTACAATATTATCTGTTAGAAATGTTGATGTTGATTCCACTTTCAATATTCAAATTCAAAACATGATGCAAAACTGAATCAGAGTTTAATGAATCAATTGATACAGTAGTAGGCTAAATGAAAACTGTTAATTTTCCTACAGAATTTTAAATTCATCGACATCTCTAGGTCTAATTTCAAAACATAATTTACATAATTGAAAATTGGTTCATCAATAATTTTGTTACGAAACATAACCGCCAAAGCTATGCAATGGAGCAAGATTGTTACGCAAAATTTTAAACATAACATTATTGAGGTAACAATACTGTCATCGGAAGTTCAAAAGAGAACATGTTTTGTTACCACTGAATTCCAATGATACCAAACGAAGGTACCGTGTTCAATTTTGGAAACGACGTAGTTCCCGATTCGTTTTTTAGCATTTTGGTAATTTATCCATCAATAAGCGCACAAGGCCAGTTCATGCAAATATGCGGCTTGGATTTGGAAAATGCAGCGTTTCTCCCATGGACAGCTTGTGAAATTGTTCGCGTAAGTTGGTAAACCCGATGATTTATTTAGCTTGCTGAAAATGGAGAGACAAAAATATTGTACATGATTTGGTATTAGAATAAAGTTTATGTACATAAAACCATCAAGATACTTTTATTAAACAGCATTTTAAACAAATTAAACCAATAAATTTTTAACTCATGAATTTCATTGTTCTAAACATTAATACTATTGAAGAGCCTGACACTTCATATTCGAACGGAGGAATGTATATTAAGTGTTTCCTCCTAAATTCAAAAATAAATTAATAAATCTAATGAAAGCAAAAGCCAAGATCATTGTCTAAATTACATCAACAAGCTGCGCCAGGCTCCCTCTGCACGCCCTCTGCACCTTGG